>NDGN011489536.1:0-10154 GCA_002564285.1 Tympanoctomys barrerae | reverse complement strand
CCCCAAAAAAAAAAAGAACTTTAGGTAATACATTTAGGTAATTATTTTGTGAGGAGATATTTTGAGCCTGTAAAGTTCTCCTCAGCCTAGTTTTGCCCGTTAGTTTTAGTGCTCATTGCCATTTCTTGTCTGATTGTTACATTGGATGTAAAATGCTGATTTTCTAATATCTTTCATTCCTTCCATACTACTATTAACTTATTTAAATTTATGGCCCAGGATTCATGAAGTCCTATTTTCCTCAATGAACTATAATTTACTAGTAGTATTTACTTCAATAAACAATAAATTGAATAAATTGTCTTGGATTTGACCAGAAAGAACGAGCCCTTTTGGGATGGCCAGGAGCAGCCATTTCTCCAAGAAACCCTGTTTCTGTTAGAACAGTGACATTTAGGAACCAGAATCTGAGTGTTAGATCTGTGTATTGCTTGTAGAATGCTACTGTTTCTAGGTACTTCTTGGTGGAAAAATGAAATTTATAAACATACATATTGGTACTGTATTTTCTCTCTATATGCATATGTATATACACAAATGTTTATGTCCATGTACAGATGCATATTTGTAACTGGGGATAAGACAACACTTCCATTTCCATTTCCTCTCACCATGAGGCTTGCTAGAGTTTTTTATTCTTGTCATGCTGTCTTATGTCTCTGACCATAAGAAGAGCATGACTTCCATTACCTTAATATATTAATTGCTCAATCCCCCTATATGTGGTCAATCTATTAATCTCACAGATTGTCTTCCTACCCTTTCGTACTTACATAATTGCTTCGTAAGTGAATAGTAAGAGACAAACAGATGGGTGGAAATTTAAAAATTGATTTTTGATGTATAGGTATTATAGAAGTACAGTTCTAAAAATCAAGTTTATTCTTAACTTCTTAATGTCTAGAATCTATATATTATTATTTTTTTTGAGACAAGATCTCACTATGTATTTGAGACTAGCCTTGAGCTCACTACATAGCTGAGGCTGGCCTTGAACTCAAGATAATCCCCCTGAGTGCTGGGAACATAGGCATGTACTACCACTACTGGCCTTTAGTCTAATATTTTACCTCTATTCACAACATTTAACGGTAACAGGCATTAGGCATACAGAGATAAATGAGACAGTCTGCGGCAAGCTTAGAAAACGATAAGGCAAGATGACATGTTAATTTCTATAACAGTATAGAAAATTTCTGCAACAATTATAGGAGAAAAATACAAAGCATTTCAAGGGAGAAGGGATCAACGAATACATTTTGGCATAGGCAGCTGGATAATTTTCATTAATAATAAGAACTGCTTCTCTAAAAAGTTAATTTGTAGTTGACTTTGCAAATTTGGACTTTTCTTAACCTTTTTTCCTCTGTCCTTATTCTGTAGAAGGGCAGGCAAGGTTGGTCATAGGAAAGTCTGTTCCTGTCAGGACACACACTGAGTAATAGGACACACAGGATACCTTATAGGTTTATTTGCCTGTTGTAGCCTCAGGCTGAGCCAGTTGGCACATTTTGAATGTGGCTTCTGGCTTTTCAATGATGCTGAATTTTATATTTTATACCATAACCTTTTTCATATATCAATGATTTTTTGAAAGCCATATTTATAAAATGTCTTATCAAGTAATGCCAGAATGATGCAAATTTTTAAAGATCAGTTATGTCATTTATAGTTAAGGGACTTAATAGGAGAATCCCTTATTCTCACCTCTCCTTTTCTTCTTCTATTGGATTCTCCATTGTGAAAAGTGTCTTTAAAACATGTCACTCTTCAATTAAAAGTCAATGCTCCCTGGCTTTGGGTGGAGGAAATGAAGACACTTGGAGAAATTGATCTGGTATTCTCAGTTGCAGTTAGAACAGATACATTCAGATGAGTGAGTTCCAGTGTGCTTTGGGGTCCAAATCATCTGAGAGATAAATGTACTCCCTGATCTAATAAAGGAGTCTCAGATTCTAGCTCAGGAAGCCATTGTGTTTTCTCAGCATGGATCCGCTCAGTTTTCAAAGAAAATAAATTTGCTGTGAATGAATTATATCTGCATCCACTTTGAGATTACAAAAATAGGTGATATGATTTTAATACAAAAATCCATGAACTTTATCTTCCCCTCTGCATTATAGAGATTGATAATACCTCAAATATTAAAGCACCCTTCTCTGGTTGTATACTTTACATTTTGAAAATACCACTCACAGTCTACTTAGTGCTGAAGTCATTGATGTTCTTTGTTTTTTCCAGTTCTGCAGATGGAATCCAGGGAATTCTCAGTGTTATACTTCTTCCCCTTTTAATTGTGCTTTAAATTTTGAGACAAAGTCTTGATAAGGGGCCAGGGAGATGGCTCAGTAGAATAAGCACTTCCCTGGCAAGCACAAGGGCCTGAGTTCAATCCCCGGTTCCTGATAAGTCATCCAGGCTGGGCTTATTCTTAGAATACTCCTGCCTCAGCCTCCCAGAGCACTGGTATTATAGGCATGTGCCACCACACCCACCTCATCAGTATAGGTTGACAAGGAGCTTGGACCTTGGGCTGTGTCTCCAGGGATCTCAGACCTGTTCAAAGCTGCTGCAGTTGAGAGTGGAGTCTGCATGAGAGGCCCATTGTGCTTCTTTTCTCTTGGACACAGGACAATGTCACTTCCCTTGTGACTTACAGGTTTGTAGAATTCATAGGCAATTTGTAGAAACTCACAAACTCAAGTGGCCTTGTAAGAAGCTATCTGTACCTTAGGTGTGTCTAGGTCTCGGTTTGCTGCTCATCCTTATTATCTTGAGTCTTGGTCCAGCTGTGCCTTGGAATCCTCCATGTAGGTGTTGCCGTATCTCAACACTTGCTGTGGATGCAGATGGCTTCCCCATCACTACTTTTGAAAACCAATGCAGCAGAGTCGCTGTATGCAGGATTCTACAGCCTTCATCTTTTTTGTTTCACTCATAATTTTGGTTTGAAAGATAAATGCCACATGAGTAAATAAGAACTTTTGAAAACTTGTTTTGAAGGCTGTTACAGAAAGATACTCTTCTGAGACTTCTCTGGATTACCTCGGTTAGAAGTACGCTATGATAAAGTATTTTCAGAGTCATTTCCTCCAACCTAGTGCTCATCTAATTGTTATACTAGCATCATTATGCAGAGTCTCAGGAAATAGCTAATAAGTGTTATTGTACATTGTGATAGAAACCATTAAGGCTGATTGTAATGAGTGTCTTTAGAGTAATGACGGAATTCCAGCTAAGATAGTCATTTGCCAAGCCTTTCTTGAAAGTCTTTGAGAAAACAGCAGCAGTGATGATAGCAATAATAACCCTAGCAGGATGACCTCGCTTCTGTGATGTTCCTCACTCTTGTGTAATGTGTCTAATTAACAAACTGTTGAAAC
This sequence comes from Tympanoctomys barrerae, assembly GCA_002564285.1. Lineage (NCBI taxonomy): Eukaryota > Metazoa > Chordata > Mammalia > Rodentia > Octodontidae > Tympanoctomys > Tympanoctomys barrerae. The sequence goes on along the minus strand of NDGN011489536.1, from coordinate 6,771 downwards.
TTGTGGAGGAATATCTTGTGACATGATTTAGGGAGCCGTTTGGCCTCATATTTATTAGCAAATGGCATTTTATAACGACTTGGCAAATAATTGAATTGTTGGTTTTAAAATGTTGGGAAACTCTTTGAAAGTATGGCAAAAGGCATGGAATTGGTAGCTTGTCTTTTAAACACTTTACGGTGGCCTCCCAGTATCTTCTCGTTTGCATGGTGTGGCTGGTGTGTCTTGTCTCTGTAGAGGTGAAATGAAATGCCAATGTTGGACTTTTGTAATCCAGCTGTTGCATGAACTTATTGAAATTATGTTCATCATTGCTAAACTTTACTGGCATAGATATTACATAGCAGAAATAAAATTATGAGTTGTTGGTCAACATTTCATTTGAACTTTTATAACGCATGATCAAGAAATGTATGAAATATTCTGTATTTCCATCAGCAATTATATAAATTTTAAAATTACAATATGTGCATTCATTGTAGGCATTATAGGTCTTTTAAATATAAAACAAATGAAGAATAAATGTTATATGAGATATACCAAGTCAAATGACATTAATAGGAGTGCTAAGCTGAGATATGTAAGTTTCACTGAGAATTTACCAAAAATAAATTTGTAAAACTTGGCTCACAGTACCTGGGATCAAACCCTGGTCCCTGTGCTTGCCTAAGCAGGAACAACTATAGATTTTTTTGAAAAAAAAAAGTTTTAAATTTAATTATAACATAAAGCCAAAACACCTTTAGGTTGTGTACAGATACACATGTGTAAGGATGTCCCTATCACAAAGATTCTCAAATAGTCATGGTTCATGGCACTAATTAATGCCTCACGTTTTCCATGGTAACCTAGCATAAAAGATATGTTATTGTTTTGTTTATTAAGGAACTGAGCCCAAATTTAGTAGTAGGACTTTGTGTAAAAAGTGATGGATTTTGTCATGTTTCACTTGTCATGTTTCATTTGGTGACATTCCTATATGTTTACAGTACCACAATTCAGAATTGTATTAGTTAGGATTCTCTGGAAAAAGTAGAACCAATAGGAGATATATCTGTTTTTATATCTGTAGCTAGCTGTTTCTCTGTCTATTTGTCTATTTATCTATCTGTCTTCCTGTCTGTGTATGTATGTATGCATGTATGTATGTATGTATGTGTCTGTCTGTCTGTCTGTCTGTCTGTCTGTCTGTCTATCATCTGTCTATCTCTCTGATTGGGTTACATGATTAGAAGCTAAAAAGCAGGCTACAGAGTCAGGAGAATCCATAGCTGTTCAGGCCAAGAAGAGAGAAACCTCAGCACAAGAGTGAAAGAGAGCAATATGCATCCCTAGTCCAAAGGCACAGAAGCCACCCAAAAGTCGCCAGTGCCAGTCTAGGTTCAAAGGCTGAAGAACCCAGAGTTCGATGCTTGTGGAGGACAGAAGCCAAAGAAATGCCCCCTGCTCAGCACGGAGGCATAGGTGTGAGCCAGCAGATTCCTTTCTTCAACTTTCTTATCCACCCATCCTTTCTTATGGTGCTGCGCTCTTCCAGGTAAGGGCTTCTCTACACACCGGTCTTCTCTGGAAGCACACTCATAGACACACTGATTCCGTAGGCATCCCTCAGGCCAGACCAGTTGACCACCATCACTAATCATCACAGGAACCAGACTCCTAGCAACATTGATGGCAAAACAGCGGCAATGCTATACATGTGCTTCAATTGGGAGGTGTTTAAACAATAGCATTTCTATGTGATGAATACTTTGTAAGAGTTTAAAGGAAAGAGACATCCTGTATAGACTGATACTGATGCAGACCAGTCCTCAATACATATTATTAAATGAAAGAGAAATTTGCAGAAAAAAGGTGTAATATGATATCATTTACTATTTATACATGTACAGGGACCAAAAACTGTGTTGTGTTTGTGTATGTGTGCATATGGGAGGGTGGAAACATATCTTTCCTTCTACCCAACTTAGGTTCACTGCCTGGGGGCTGTGTTATCAAAAGACATACATGGGAATGGTGCCGAGGATTTAGCTCAGTGGTAGAATTCTTGCCTAGCAAGCTAGAAGCCCTAGGTTTGGTCTTTGGCACCAAAACCAAAAAATAAACCTCAACTAAAAAATAAACAAACAAACAAACAAAAATACAGACTGGAGGATGATGATACTGCTCAGTGTAAAATACTGGCCCAGCATGCTGGAAAGCCTGAGGTTCAGACAGAATCCCACTAAATAATGAAAATAAAAAGATTAACAAGAGAAAAATCATACAAATTTATTTGGTGTAATTTTTATATGATGCAGGAGTCATCAGAAGGAAACAAAGACCAAAAAGACATAGCTAAACTTTGGTGTTTGAACTCCCTTAGCAACCTATGATGTCACCTAACCCTCCAATCACAATGCACCACATCTGCCTTTGTACCTCCCCTCCCCACTTGCTCTCCCTATAAAATTCCCAAAGCCCCACTGGGTGAGGTTCTGACTCTTTGGGAGTGATCCCAGTGAAGCCCACCAGTGTAATAAACTGCTTCCTAAACCCTCTCAGTGCCATGTCTTCCTGTGTTTGGTCTTTTTTCTGTAACAATGGTAAGACCGACTGAGAATGGGAGGAAAGTCATGGAGAAACAGGACAAGACAAAGGGGAGAGGAGCTGAATATAGTAAACTGGGGCCCCTTACAAGGGTTGCTCAGTAGGTCTCCACTCTGGGTGCTATGTCTTTGGAAATAAGGATGCTCCTTTTCTTCCAGTGTAGGGAAATACCCCTCACAGGAAGGTTCTGTGACCTACCTCAGCACAAGGTGATAGAACATTCTTAAGGCATACGGTCTGCTCCTTCCTGGAGAGCACAGTAGGGAAGGTCAGAGAGATCGTCAGGTTCTGCCATTGTCTCAGATTCCTTCATCCTAAAATATTCAGTATGTCAAGGTGCTATACGTAGGGGGTGCTACATTATATGCGGAATTCTATACATTTACTTATCTATCATTTATCACACACACACATAAACACACACACACACACACACACACACACAATTTGTGGAGGCAAAGAAAAAGCCCCAGTAAATTCACTCCTGACTAATAGCAAAACAGTATGTGTGAAGGCAATGTAAATTTGAAGATAACAATATGCAGTATTCAGGGCCTGGGGAGATGGCTCAGTGGGAAAAGGGCTTTCCTGGCAAGCGCAAGGACCTGAGTTCAATCCCCAGTTCCCCAAACAAAACAAAACAAAACAAAACAAAACAAAACAAAACAAAACAAAACGCAGTATAACAACCATTGTTGAATTCCTATCATTTTGTTTAGTGATTCTGCATCATTTCTAATGCTTATTTTTTACTATTTTTAAAATTTTCTTTAAATAAATAAAAATTGTTAAAGAAAAGATCGAAGATATAAGATTGAAGAACATTGTCTGAGGGCCTTTGATCTTGCTCTATAAGGTTTGTAAATATTACAAATACATATGTAGGTATATTTTATTGTCATTGTCTTATAATTTAATGTATAAAATATAGTTTAAATTATCGTAGAACTATTATATATATATATATATAAAATTATTTAAGTTTCAATATTTTCCCAACAGCTAACATCCTAAGATAATAACATTAATTTGAAGGCCTGAATAGTGGTAAATATAAAACTCCATTCTAAAAATCCCCTTAAAAATAGCCAAGCTGGGCTCGGGAGATAGCTTGGTGAGCTAAGTGCCTACCTGGCCAGCGCCAGGACCTAGGTTTTCTCCCTGGTACCACAGACTGTGTCAGCCCTAGATGCTGTGCAGGCCCTGAAACCAGGTGTGGTGGTGCACACCTGTAATCCAAGCTCTGGGGAGGCTGAGACAGGAGGATCACTATGAGCCTGAGATGTGTAGTGAGACCCCATACCAAATAAATAAATAAAAGATTTTATAAAAGTACCCAGGCTGCCTGACATGCTGGCATAGGACTGTGAGCCCTTCTTCTTGAGAACTGAGTTGGGAGGATGGAAGATCCTAGGTTAACCCAGGTGACTCTGTGAGACCCTATCTCAAAATAAGTCCAAATCCAGTGATGTGGCCCCATCATCAGACCGCTGCCCAGCCTGTGTGAAGCTCTGGGTTTGGTCGTCAGCCGTGTGAAGAGCGAGGGATGGCCCACAGGCAGACAAACATTCTTCAGTCTTTTCTTCCTTGACCTACGGAAGCAAGATATACTCTTAAAAAATAAAGATGGCACAAATAAGCAAAATGATAGCCACCGCTCCTCCCCAATTCCAGTTCTTTGAATGCATATACATATACATCTAAGCATACACAGTCATTTGAAAATTACATATGAGAAGTTGCTGTTGTCACATAACCAGCTTGGTGATGTTTCTAGAGTAACCAACTGGCCCAGGTCTGTCTGGAACTTTCCAACACTGAAGATCCGGAGAAGTGCTTTACCCCACCCCAGCTCCAGACAGAAGGACAGGTTGGCTGCCCAGATCTCTTAAGTCAGTTTCTGTGCGTCTACCTCATAGCTGAGTAGCTGCATAAACATCTGTGAAAGAGTGATGCCTCAATTACCAGTCACTTAAGTTGTTTTCTGTTATAAACAATTCCATTTGAATTTCTGTTTATAAATTATATTAATTATATCTCAAGTGTCTGAATCATTTTTGGTGAGACAGAGAACAGTAACTACTTCAGTCTCATACTTTTTTTGTAGCATTTAAAAGACAGCTTTCTGATTAGTAGCTTTATGAAATTTTGATTAAGAACTTAAAGCTCATGGGACTGGGGAGATAGCTCAGTGGAATAAGCATGTGCCTGGCAAGCACGAGGGCCTGAGTTCAATTCCCGGTTGTGGCCTCCCCCCCCCCCAAAAGAACTTAAAGCCCATACTTGTGAGCCCTACCTCGCCCCACACGTTGTGTGCTGTGGACAGGTACACAGATCCTGCGCTTGTTCCTGCGGTTCCCGGCTCTGTACAGGGTCTCCCCTCTTGGTGCCAGAAGGGAAGCAGGGAGTGGATAGATGACAGGATTCCCTCTCCATATCTGTCTTTTCCTCTTTTCAAAATTGCTGTATTTGCCACAGTACATGTTCCGTTTATTCCTCTAAAACATACTTTTGCAAATAACTTAGACAGTTTTTTTAAAGGGATTATATTTCAAAAGGGATATGTTTAATTTATGTCCCATAGACCTTTCCTGAGAGACCGAAATCAACAACATTCTTAAAATCTTGCCCAGAAGCCCTCAGCTGTGGAGCCCTAGTAACTCTGTCCTGTTGTCTGTCCCCTCACAGTGTCCCCTAATCTCAATCTTTCCCATGAGGAGCTCACAGGAAGCTCCAACTATGCGCGTCACCTGCCTGGGTCGCTGGGGGGTCCGCTTTCCTCTGAGGTCCGCCGCCCCATCTTCCCCGTACATTTTTCTCACCTCCAGCCGTCAGGTGCGGGGTGCAGAATGTATCTCCTGGTCAGTTCCGACTGTCATCAAATCTCAGCGTAATTTCTGCGCGTGCTATTTAGATAGCGGGCACACTTACTCGTCTGCCGGAGGCCTTTTGATATAGCTGTTTCTAGCGTTCTATCAATATATTTTTATAGAACCCTCCCGCAACTTCCAATTTAACAGGACTTTCAGGAAAGATTATCACAGAAAATACTGAAGCTGAGTTAATTTGAATTTCACATAAATAGTGAACAATTTTTTTTGTAAGTGTATGTCCCATATATCTCAGGAGATATATTTATACTCCAATTATTGCTTATCTAAAATTTTAATTTAAGCTAGCTGCCTATATTTTCATCTGCTATGTCTGGCAACCCTAGTTTGAATCGGTTTTCTCTTACAATGTTCTGTTGTAATCATCTCATTGCACTTTGATACTTTCTTGAATATTTGGTTGTTTATGTTTTTAATACCTGTCTGCCTCCGCTGGACTATGGGGTCCTGAGAGCAGGAACCCCATCGCGTTGCCCCGTCTCCCCTGAACGTGGCCTCGCGTGCACTCTAGAACCCGGTACCTCTCCTCAGTGGTGGGCGCGCTCTTCCAAGCACAAGCGTTCCTTCTCCAGGGCAGGTCGTGGCGATCGGAAAGGTTCTAACCTATTTTGTGAGAAACCTCGCCTTTCCTGGAGTTGTGTTACCACGTAATTAAAGGAGTCATATAACCCAGTTAGAGAAAGCAAAACTTTGAAATTCCCCTTGTCAGTAAACAAAACAACACCGAAATCAAAAAAGAACCAGTTGGTTATCTTCAGCAATCTTGGTGCAGGGAGAGAAGATCATACATTTGCATATATATATCCAAATTATATCTATATATCTATATATTATATATATTTTTTCTGATATATATCTCTCTATGTCTATATATGTATATCTTTCTGATAGTTCAAGGAAAGGTAAATCAGTATAGTATTTGTGGTTCATCCTAGTAGAATTTTTTCTGACTCATAGTACTTTCTTGGAATTTGAATTTTACAGGTCATTTATCTATGATGGAAAATGAACCTCTATTTTCTTTTTCTTCCACAAGAAACTTCTACCTTTTTTTTGGTGACACTGGCTAAGTTGTCTGTAGGCAAAAATGATTTGAGTGATATTATCATTGTGCAATTATGAGGAAAACCTAATCAACATGGACTGATTATGAAACATTCAGATCTGTAGTTTCCTTAATTGCGAAGGATCATAGGATTTTGAGTCACATAATACTTTCTAAGATTCACTTCACATGAAGCCCAAACTGGTAGTGGTAGTGAGCATGTGTGTGTGTGTGTGTGTGTGTGTG
>NDGN011489533.1:0-20337 GCA_002564285.1 Tympanoctomys barrerae | reverse complement strand
TATATATATATATATGTATTTGGTACAGGGTTTCACTACACAGCTCTGACTCGTAGTGATCCTTCTGTTTTCAGCTTCCCCATGCTGGGATTATAGGCATGCACCACCATGACCAGTCTTGGTGGCAGGCTCAGTCTGCCCAGGGCAGGCCAACATGGCCTATGGTGCTGGGGATTAAACCCCAGCCCCTGTGCTTGCGTAAGCTGGCACTTAGTCCACTGAGCTATCTCGCCAGCCCAAGATGGTACTCTTAAAGGCTGCCACAACTGAGTCAGGCAAGGTGGTACAGGCCTGTACTACCAGCACTCTGGGAGGCCGAGGCAAGAGGATCACAAGCTTGAGCTCAGCCTGAGTAATTTATGGGATTCGCAAGACCTCAAGATATAAAATAAAAAGACAACAATATGCAACGTATTAATTATTGAAACTGTCCTACTAATCTGTTTTGGGGGGAAAAAGATATAAGATAAAAAAGAGCTGGGGAAGTAGCTCAGTGCACCAGTACTAAAAAAACAAACAAACAAACAAACCCCACCTATGCCTGTGTTAAGAGCCCTCAAGGCATCTCTCCAAGCCCACATCTTCCTTCTGGCCTCCTGATCACTTACTTGACCCCACTATTACATTATTTGGGCCCTGCCCTTGCCTATCGTGACACCTTAGGACCCGTGCATTTGTCCCCTCCCTGCAGCCTGCATTAAGCAGGAGACAGAAAGTCACCAGCTGCAATACTGAGGGACCCTCCCCTCTCCCCCTCCTCAGATGACCTTTCCCTGCTCACCTCTGGAAGGAAATCATCGCCACAGGCACAGTGTGGGCCTGGATCTTCCCAAGGCTGTTCAGGATCCAGGGCTCTATCAGGGAAGAGCGTCCTACCTTAGTGCCTGTCCTTCTGGCCTCACGTGATAGCTCCCCAGTCACCCCACAGCCCTTGCCTTTCTCCCTCTTGTCATGTTATTTCAGCTACTGTGCGCATCTTATCTGAAGTCAGAGGTCTGGCAAGCACTCATTTCTGCTTTCCCTGAATCCAGTGCCTCAGAAGGTTCTTATTGCCATCACCTGTTTTTTAAAAAAATTTCATTCATCAATTACTTTTTACTAGCACACTTTCCTCTTGCCTGGATCCTTGTCACAGTGTCCTCAGGCATTGCCCTGACTCCAGTGTCTTTCTCCAGAACTTCCTTCCAGAGTGGTTTTTCTAAAATTCAAATGATTACCAAAAGACCCCTTTGCTTAAAATCCTTCAAGGGGCTGGGGAGATGGCTCAGTAGAATAAGCGCTTCCCTGGCAAGCGCAAGGGTCTGAGTTCAATCCCTGGTTCTGAAAAAAAAAAATCCTTCAGACTTTACAGTTAGAATAAGGTCTGATTCTTGGCCACTGCTTGGGGCTCTGCAGTGCCATTCCAGGTTCTCATTTAGAGCCTCGACTCCGCTTCTTATTCCCTGGTCCTATGTAATTCAGTTGTCTAGCTATACAGAACCCTGGATCATCTTCTGGAGAGGTGCATCAAGTAGCGTAGTGGTAGAAACCTGGGTCTGCTGCCAGTCTGCCCAGGTTTGGATCCTGTGCTGCAGTTTGTGGGCTCTGGATAGCATCCTTATGCCCAAGTTCCCTCCTTTCAACAAAGGGGGATGACAGTAGTGTGAGAAAATTCAAACACCTTAACTGTGACATTGTCCATGCCCGGTTCCTGCTGTTGTTTTTGCCCTCTCCTGTACCTGGCTACTGGTTAATTCCTCCTCACTCTCCATGCAGGTTGGTGCCTCTTCCAGAAAGCCTATTTGGATTCAGGGGCTGACTTGGGCTGGGTTAGGGACTCCCTGCTTGTTTCTCATGCCGCTCTACAACTATTTGCTCAAGGGGCCTTTGTCATGTGTGGACTGTGAATTTTTTTTTTTTTTTCTGCATTCTTGCTGCCTGTCAGAATGCTGGGACAGAGGCGCACTCTGGGGACACCTGTTGGCAGATGATTACCGCAGAGACCTCCTCTTTGGTGCCTGAGCAAGTGTACGCTAGCGGGAGAGCCCCTATCTTCTCTCCAGCTTCGTGGCTCTTCACCNAGAATGGATGCTCGCAAAAGACTTTTTAGTTTGAATGAATTGGAAATGACAGACTTATTCCAGGAGTCCTCACGTGGCCAGCTTGATGGAGGGAAAGGGCGGCCGGCTGGCAGGAGCTCACAGATAAAGCGGGCCAGAGTTGGTGTAAGCCATTTATTCTCCTGAAAGAACGAAAGCTAATCTTCTGTGAGCAGTCTGGTTGGAGTCTCGTTTCTAATACAGATGGTATCAGGGTCTTAGAGGCGATAAACTCCCCGGGGTTTCTGTAAGACTTGGGCTGCTGGCTGGAGTTAGATGCCTGTTTTTCCTCCCAGACCCAGCAACTCCCTCTGGATCAGCCAGCACAGTCATGCAACTGCACGGAGAGCCAGGTTCTCCTCCCAGGGTGCAGTGGCTGAGATGTGACTCTCCACGTCACCTGCTCCCTGTCCCCAGGGCTTCTCTGCTAGGTCCTGCTAGTGTAAGCATCACCCCCTCAGCATAGACACTTTCTCCAGCCACCTCACATCAAGAACTCCTTGCCCTTTCACCGATGGCCTTGTTTGCTGTGAGCTCCATGATATCTGCCCTTCCGTCCTTCAGGCCAATCCTGGTACTTTGCCTGCAGAAAAGCTTCACTGGGCATTTATGGCATGAATGAACAGATAGGAGTTAGAGGCACTGTGGGCCCCTTGGAAATCCTCCCTTTTCTCTGTCTTGCTTCCTCTCCTATAAACTGTAGGCATTGAATGGAATTTTGTGGAGTTCCTCGCACCATCTATGAACCGAAAGGCATGTGGCCAGGAAGCAAACATTTCTTATCAGGTGCATTGCAACTAAGGCTTGAGCAATGCTGGGCACCTTTTAACAAGACCGGGGTGCCTCAGCTTTGGCACTGCTTAAACTTGAGCCATATCATTCTTTGTGGCGAGGGACTATCCTGTGAATCGTAGGCTGTTCCACAGCATCTCTGGTCTCTATCCACTCATCCCAGTCGTGTTTCCCTTCATGCCTAGTTGAGACAACCAGAAATGTCTTCAGATAGCAGCCGACATCCCTTAGGGGAACTGAACTGCTCCCTACACTTTGAGAGCCATTGATGTGGACCACAGTGACCCCCCCTCCCCCATACAGTGCTGTGGAGCCTATACTTTATGCTTCTCTGTGTCTAAGCTGAGCCTCGTCTTCTGCAGTGTGAGCCCAGGAACCTCAGCAGATGACAAGCTCTCTCAGGGACAGCAGATGTCAGATTTAAGGGCATCAATGTTCTCCTGGGAGGAGTTGCTAAAGTATAGATCTCCAGAATTCACCCCCAGAGTTTCTGATGTGGTCCATACTATCGTTTGAATGTGTCCCTCTAAGTTCACATGCTGGAGATTTATTCTCCAATGCAACAGCATGGAGAGGTAGGACCTTCAGGAGGTGACAGGGTCATGATGGTGGTGGCTACCGGAGTGGGTCAATGCTTTTACATCAGGAGCAGTTTTGTTGCAAAAAAAGCAAGTCTGCCCCCTGGACTCTCTTGCATGTGGTCTCTTGCCCCACTGCTTCCCCCCATGGGATGATTCAGTAAGATGCTCCTGCCCAGTGCGGCCCCTTCTGTCTTGGACTCCCCCCCCTCCAGAACCAAGGCCTCAGTGCATTTCTGTTCCATGTTAAGTGTCCACTCTGTGGTGTCCTGTTGTAGCAGCACAAAACAGACTAGGCCTGTAGGTCCAGGGAGGGTCCAAAACTTGGCACCTGTAGCCCACAAGGTCCCAGATAGCACTGTGGGTGCTGGTGGGGCCAGACCATGGGCAAGAACCCTGCAGTGATGCTTTACAGCCCTGCCGGGACCTGAGCCACCTGGGGGAGCCCTTCACAACCCCTCTACCTGGGTCACATTGCAGGCTACTTACAACAGCCTCCTGGGGGTGGAACTGGGCCCTGAGGTCTTTTCAAGGTGACTTTAAGGTGATTCTCTCCAGTGATTCTAGCACTGCGGCCAAGGCTGAGAACCTCCGCACAACAGCACGGTGAGCTGTAAGTATCTCCGTCCTTTTCTAAATGCTGTTCACACAAAAGAGCCCTTGGATTCTTCTGGCCAGGGAGGGGAGGACACCTACTTCCCATGCGTGTGCGTGCTGGCCTCCTCCTTACTCAGCTGGCCTCTTGTGCCCTGCCTTTGTTCACTTGTCAGCTTATCTCCTGTCCTCGCAGGCCCTGTTAGTTGGTTCTTCCAAGCACCTCTCCCTTAATGCGGGGCTGCTTATCTGCCTCTCATTCGGCACCCAGCCTCTTACTCCTTTCTGCCTTTCTCCACCTACTGCTCCTCCTCATCTTTATCTTTGCTCATTCATTTTCCTGTCTGCTTTTGTGAGCAGGAGGCCTCCTTTGCATTTAAATCCCCTCCTAATCCCCTTTGAACTTCAGTTTAGCCAGCTCTCTGTGGGTCTCACAGACCTGGCCCAATGCCCCTCAGGTACAGCCCTACTGATCTCACAGGTAAACAGGAATTTTATTTTTAACATCTATTTATGATCTCTCTATTACCCATTTATCTAACTATCTGGAGGAGATATAGTCTCACTAAATTGGCCTTAATTTAAGATGTTCCTGCTTCAGCCTCTTTAGACCTGTGTGATGGTGCCTGCCTTGTAAAGGCCTCTAAATTCTACAATTTTCCTTTGTCTGTACTTCGCGATGTTCCCCCAAGGGCAGGACCCTGTGCATTTTGCTCTCCTTGGATTCCTAGGGTCTGCCTGGTGCCTGCCCTGTACGGATGCTCACCACATTGATGATGAACGAATCCTTGGGTGGGGGGGAACATGGGGAATCCTGCTGCAGGTCACCCTCACCTGTGTGCTCAGGCAAAGCCTCTCGCGGGGAATGTTGGGCGCACACAGTGTCCCCAGAGACTGTGGGTGGGATGATGGGTGGGGGGTTCCTAGCAGAGACAGAGTCAGGGAATTCCCCACTGTCTTTGTAAGCATTATCCTCAGCAGTCATGGGTGAGTTCTTATGCTGGTGCCATGTGCGGGCACCTTGTTTTGGATTCACGAATCCCATAAAGGTCCTTCTCTTCCATGATTCTGAAATCCCAAGATGCCTTCCATTTACTTCCCAGGGGGTATCTTCCATCTCCAGTGGGCCTCTGGGCCTCCCCAGTAAAAAAGCTGCAGGAACCGGACCTCCTAAAGGCATCAGCCTGCTCCTGGGAGGATGTAGGGGAAGTAGATAAAATGCAGATGCCTGCGCCTCAGGTGGCTGAGTCCTAGGATGCTTTTGAATCTCCAGCCAGAGGAAAACAGGCTGCAGAGGCTTCAGGTGATGGTGTCTCAGGTGTGCCTTATCCCAGCCACATCAAGGTGCATATGTTAAGTAGCTACAGCCTTTTTCCTATCAATTATACATCAATAAAGTAGGAAGGGGGAAGGGAGACACAGAGAGAGAGAGAGAGAGGGAAATAGAGGAGTGAAAGAGGATCCGAAGGTATTCCTCTGAGCTGCTCTGCTCAGTGCATCTCCACTGGCTCCGTGGGGACCCTTGCACCTGAGGTGGGCAAAGCCTGGAAGCTGCAAACAACAGCCTCCTCCTCTTTAGACCTCTGAAGGCAGGAAGCAGCTGCCCTTCCAGGCTGGGGCAGTCTAGTCTCTTAGCTTCCTGGGCTGTGTTCTATAGCTTTTTCACTGCAACTCCTGGAAGTCTCTTCCTGAAGCTCCATTCACCCCCTACACAGGACAGATGCTAGTTGGAAGGGGGCACTAACTGGGAGGTTACCATCGTGGGCACACACCATGTGCTCAGCGCTCTGTTGGCTTCACCTGTGTGTCAGTGTTCCTGGCATCCCTCCTCTCCTCCTCCTCCTGCCCTTTTCTTCCTGTCTTCTCCCTCTCCTTTGTTTCAATGCTAGGTAGAACACATGAACATCTTTCTTCATGCAACTTTGGTGACCACTGAATCCATTTCTAAGGACAAGTTCCTCGGGATGAAATCCTTTGGTCAAAGAGTATGAAGGATTTTGCAGCTCTACTGAACAGAATTGCATGTTGCTTTCCTAAGGGTTCTTTCAGATTACAAAACAACCAGGCCTACCAATGTTACAATCACCTTGCCAGCACTGTGTGTTATTGGTTTAAGCATTTAAGCCAATTTAGTCAGCGTAATGTGGCCCCTCACGTGCAATTACTTGACCTCTACGAAGGATGAACATTTCCCATGAGCTTTCCGCTTGGGTTTCATCCATGAGAAATTATTTAATTATGCACTCTACTTGCGCTTAGGGTCCACATTTAAAAAATTATAACTGAATGAATTATGTTATCATCCTATGTTTATCAAATCTTTTTTTCTTTTTTGCCTTATCACCCATCCCAGGAGCTCTTTTAGATCATTTTTTCCATGAAAACTTAATGGTGCAAATATACTCTATTTCTATTTCTGTACTGTTGATAGGTTCCTGCACAGGAACTCAAGAACCTGCTTCTGTCCCCACAGGGACAATACTGCCCCCACCGAGAATGTGTGTAACAAAATAAATTCAGCTACACGGCTCAACTAAGTAATAATGAACTAATGATAATGAACTAAATAATAATTGCACTACATAAATAACTGAATCCCACACGTATTTTCTGGGAATCTATCATATAAAAACAAGAAGTCACGCACTCTGGATTTGAAAGTGAAGCCAAGGTCCTGGTGCATTTTCTTCCAGGATTTTTAAGGTAAAATAGGTGAAGAAGTAGGAAGAAATACCTTGAAGAGAGGCTCGGGGGCCTTCAAATACACACTGCATCAGTAGCAGTGGCAGCGCTGATGCCATAAGATGAAGGTGAGTAGCTTCATTTTGCACAGAATCGGAGCGCTGCAGCTGGAGACCGTGCTAGGCTCCTCTTCCAGCGGAGAGCTCGAGCTGCCTGGAGGCCCGAGAGCGCCCGTCATCAGGAAGGGCTGGTCAGTCCAAAGCCCCATTTGTAGTTCATGTGCTGTGACTGTGGCCAGCCACATTGTCTTAGCCTCCAAATCCAGAGAATAGAAGAGAATAATAACACTTGCCCCTCCCAGTAGGAGCTGGGACGAGACGAGACATGTTCTGAGCTGTCTGTGCCCACCTGGAGGCAGGACTCGTAGACTGCTATCGACATTCTTTGTTGGGCTTCAAGAAAGTTGTCTGTGTGTGTTCAGGTAGTTGGGGGTGACAGACTCTTTAGTCATCTCTTCATTGCTATTAACTACTGGAGGCAACGAAGACGCAGGGTTTGTTTAGGCTCAGTGGCCTGGTCCCAGATCAGGTGGACCCATTGCATTAGGCCTCTGAAAGGGGTGCTAGATGGGAAGGGCAGGGAGCCCGGATGGAGCAAAGTGGCACATGTCATCAGCCAGGAAGCCAGAGAGAGAGAGAGAGAGAGAGAGACTGGATCCCAGAGTCCCCTTCAGAGGCATGCCAGAGGCATGCCCCCACCACCTGGAGACCTCCCACTAGGCCCTGCCTCTTAAAAGTTCCACTACCTCCCAATAGTGCTACCTGGGGACCTTAGGAGATATTTAATAAATTATAGCAAACTATAGCAGGAATGGTTGTGGAGAAAGGTTTTTCAGAGATCCCAAGAGGAGCATGACCTTCAGATATGAAACCAAGAATAAAGGCACAACTTACTGGAAAAGGGAACTTACTCCCTCGCTGTATTCCTTTCTCCCCGACCTCTTCCTTCTTCTTACTCTCTGGCCCTGTGCTAAGTTTACACAGTGCACCTGGAGATCTCACTAAAATGCAGCCCCAGGTGCAGCTGCTGGGGCAGGTTAACCTTGACCTTATGCTGGTTCAAGAGTTGGGATGGGTGGGGTGTGGGCGGGCCATCTACAGGCATCAGGTATGAGGAGAGATGAGTGAGAGAAGGAGACTGCAGATCCCACTTACTGCTGCAGGACACAGGCTTAACCTTTGTCTCTTCTGTTTGGAAACCAATCTCTCCCTTCCCCAAACCAAGCTCAGGGGATGTAAATCTGCCTGGTACTGAGGCAAGTTTTGCAACTCCACCAGCACCATGGGGCAGTGTTAGAAATGTCTTCCCCCCTGCACAGGGCACTGACTCTGCAGACACTTGGCTCCTTAGAAGGGAGGCACCCAGCAGCCCTGGCTAAGAGGACAGGATCTGAATGCAGTGCTGATTCATCTCCCCAGGGCTGGAGCAGCCTCGGGTGGGGATGGAGAACGCAGTGCTGCATAGGAAACGCAAGTAGTGTTGGCAGGTTTATCATCTCTTGCAGAGGCCGCCTTGCCCAGAAGCTTTTGGTGTCCAGCTTGCAGTGGAAAACTCTGAACGGGGCTCGGCTTCATGACATTCCCTTTGTACTTAATCACTGACACCATGGAGAGTGGGGTCACTGTTTTATCAAGAGGCCCCTAACTTGCCAGAGATAGCGGGCTACCCCCAAGCCAAGCACCCTGTGTCCTTGCTGGAGGCAAGAGGCAGGTAGCTTCTGTGTCGAGAGAGGATCTGAAATATTGGAGGTCCAAATTGGAATTCCACCCTCAAGCCCTGAGTGGAGGGCTGCGTGGCTGTGTAACCTGCGTTAGTGGTTCTACCTTTCTGCACTTCTTTCTCAACTGTGCAAAAGAGACAATTAGATAATACCAACACTAGTTCTCGCTAAGTATTTCTGCACAAGATATGATGGTTCCTTAGTCATTCTAATCAGTTTCTTTGAGGTAGCAATGTCACTGTTCCTATTTTGCCGATGAGGACTGTTGCAGCTTGCATCTAGATATTCTCTAGAGCCTCACCTGCACACAGGTGGAGAGTTTTAGAGTCGGCCAGTTCTAGGGTGTGTGACTATGGATTAAGGACTAGTGATAACTAAATTAATACACTGATTGCTTTAACATAGTTTGGGGAGAGGATAATGTGAAGAACCACTCTGGGTGTGGGTGTTGCTAACCAATAGGCTTGTAGCCTGAATGTAATAAAAGGGAAAGGAAGGCTCACTGCTGGCTGCCTCCTGTCTACCTTGTTATGGATGGATTCTCCACATGCCTCTCTGTCATGCTGCTCTGTCTTGGATCCAGCCAACTGTGGACGGAAACCTCTGCAAACTATGCGATGAAGTAAAACCCTTTCCTCCTTTACAACTTGTAGGTGTCGGGTATTTTGTTCAAGCAGCGAGCAAGTAACTAAGATGAGGACATTTTGGCTGAGACAGGAAGGATGGTGTTAGGGTTTGTGTCTAGTCCCCCCATTTCCCCAAAGCCTCATGCAGCCACTGGGGCAGGCTTCTAGAGTTTGTGATTAATTCATAAACCAATGCTAGGATGATGGGCATGAGTGCTACCCCTGCCCAGGGGCAGATAGCCTGAATACAATATAAGGAAGAGAGACAGGCCTGCTAGCAGCCACAGCCGCTGCTCCTTCCTTCGCTCTGTGGTGTTTTCTGCTGCCATAAACAGCTTCCCTCCTCCACGTGCCACTCTGCCTTGGAGCCAGCCAAGTATGGACTGAAGCCTCCACTAACTGTGAGCTAAATAAACCTTTCCTTCCTTAATTTTGGGTATCAGATATTTTGTCCCAGCAATGAGAGAAAAGTAACTGAGACACGTGTGATGTTGAACCCTGGAGGCTGCTCTGAGCATTTAATGAAGCAGACACAAGGTGCCTGGCACCTGGTCGGTCTTCTGTGGGTGAGCACAAGTGCCTTGGTGCAGGGGTTGTAGTCTTCCCTAGTCCTTGCCCTGCGATCCCTCAAACACACAGTGGTCTCTTGAGGGTAGTGCTCTGGGCTAGAGGCAGATACAGAGTTCTGAGCAACTGACCAGAACCAGAGAGCTGACGGAAGCTATCTGGTTCCTGAGGCTGACAGAATAGGCAGGGACATCCATCGCAGATGTACAAACATCCAGGGTCCCGCTCGGGCTCTGGGTCGAATGAGGATCTGGTGGGCATGGCCATGGCATCCATGTGCTCTGCACCCTTTTTAAGAATTTTGTGGGGATCATCTCACAAAAACTTCCTAGCCAAGCACAATATTTCCACTGTTGTGCCCATCCCATGTTACAGAACACTAAGGCTTTCAGAGGGTAGATCAGTGTCCTGGGGCTGCTGCATCAAATGTCTGTCAACTGGGTGGTTTGAGACATTCTCTTGCAAGTCTGGAGATCAGAAGTCTAGAATCAGGGTATTAGCGGGGCCTCAGCCTCTCGGAAGGGTCAGTGGAGGGAGGATCCTTCTCTGCCTCTTCTAGCTGCTGGCTCCTGGAGGCCTAGATGTCCCTCAGCTTGCAACTGCGTCACTCCAGAGTGGCACGGGCTTCTTTCCTGAGTGTGTTTTCCCATATCTTCTCAAGACCTTTCCGTGAGGACATCAATCACTGGGTTTAGGTCCCTTCCTCATCCAGGGTGACCTTGTTTCAACTCGGCACATTTGCCAAGACCCTATTTGCACACAAGGTAGGACAGAAAAGTAGTGAGTTCTCTGAGGGCAGCCCAGAACTCCAAGTTGAGCCCGGCTCTGTGGAGCCCACATCTGTATTTCAGCAATGTCACAATTTGAACCTTGCCATCCTAAAATGCTCCTGCTTTACTTGGAACTGGTGTGGGCAGAGAGGACACAATGGGACTCATCTCAAACTGGGAGATGGGCCGGGGTCTTGCTACAGAGAGGACAGAGCTGTGTCTGTCTCTCAACTTACGCATAAATGACATGGCATACACTTGGTTTTTGCAAAGCCTTCTGGAGTCTGCACAGTGCAGCCACTGACAGTCCCAAGACAGTGACCTCCCAGGATCTCCCGGGGTTCATATCATCATCCCCATTTATCTGATGGGAAAATTGAGACTCAGAGGGTGTCATGAGAAAATGCATTGGAAAATGTTTTGGAAAGCCCAAAGAACTCTGCTAATAAGGCGGTTATTAATAATCCTAATTAGGAGGAGCCACAACAATGCTCAGAGTCCCTACCCACGATAGAGTCCGCTTTCTGCGATAAACAATACCACGCATAGTTCCTAATTCTCAGCAAGTATTATTTCATTTAATTCAATTAATGACAATATCCTAGGAGAAAGGTTGCAGGACTAATTGGCATTGTTGTAAGGGAGAAGACTGGCAGGTTAGAAACTGTCTGGTATCCTTGTATCTTAGAAATATTATGTTTTCTTCCTTTGGGCCTTGATGAATTAAAGAGAGAAAGATCTGGAGCCAGAGCAGGAAAAGAGAGAAGTGTAGAGAAGTACAGGAGGTACATTTGTACCTTAACACTATAGGGCTTTTAACAATGGTTAGAATAACAATGCAATAAATAACTGTCCAGATGAGTGGCTGGGATGTACCTGGCTCCGAAGACAAACATACTTAGCCCCCCTCCCTCCATTTCCTTCCCTTCCCTGTCTGATATCCTCCTGCACCGCGAGTGTTCTTTATGGACCCCACAGTCACATAGCTAGGACCAGGGCTCGGTGGTCACCTAGGTGACCTGGGAGGAAAACCTGGTTTGGATGTGCACATTTTCCCAAAGGAGGGAAGGGCTGTGTCTTACAAGGAAGGGTATGAACTAGGGACTCTTCATTATATTTAGGGCCATACAGGCTAGAAATGTGCTGCCGGCCCAGATCTGAAATGAGAACGCAACAGATTTGGGTCAATTAGTAAGATGAAGACAAGTATATATGGAAGGATTAATTTGCTTAGCACGTCTCACTGCCCAGAAGCGAACCTGTCTTGACATATGGATAACACAGTGCTTAATTTCCATGAACTCTTTCCCTGTGTCTTAGAAAGGGGAAGGAAAGCTGCTGTCTTGTCCACTTCACTCTGATAGCTTCATAGTCTCAGCTACAGTGGAATATTTGTAGGGTGTGTCCTCTTTCTGGCAGAAAATGTAGTAATAATAGTAACAACACCAACAATGAGGGCAACAGCAAGAGCAACAGTAACAGTCTGGGTGAGGAGCCTGTGGGACTTGAGCATGGCGCCAGCCTCTCCACGGGGCACAGAAGGATGGAGACACGGAGGAGCAGGATGGAAGAGAAGGGAGGGGACTGTGTCAAGGTCATGATCCAGTGACAATGCCAAAGAGAACAATAACCACCATGCTGGGCCAGGCATTGTGTGGGGCACTCGGCCAGCAATGCTGCAGGTTGTCACAATAGACCTGACAGAGGTGCCACCAGGGAAGCCCATTTTCCAGATGGTGCGGGATGCCTGCCAATGAGGGAAGGAGGGTGCTTGGGAAGAGCCTGGAGGAGCTTGGAGAAAGGGTATGGAGAGGTTCAAGATTGCCTGGGGGTCTGCACTACCTTTCCAATAAACAGTGCTTTGTCCCTTGTCCCCTTCTTCATCCTGTTCTAAAATCAGGTTCTCAGCTGCCTCGAATGCAGGGTTTCAAGGTCCACAGGAGTGGTGCGGAGAATTTGCATAGCTACCTTGGCTACAGGCAAGCAAAGGTTTCCATGGAAACCCTTCATCTCTCCTCAGACTCAAAGCCAGTTCTCCCTTCCCTGTCGCTCTGTCCCCTCCCTCCCCTCACAGGGGCAGTGGGACCAGCAAGCCTGATGTAGGCGGAGCCTGTGGGTCCTGCCCTGGATGCAAGCCTCCCTCCTTGCCTTGGGCCTCCCTTTTCCTGGCTGCCCTGAGGATGGTCTCTGTCCGGCTCCAAGCATGCCGTTACCCTCCAGTCCTCTCCGCAGCTCCCCAAGTCCTGGAGGAGCACGCACATGCTCCTGGTCCTGGCACTCAAGGCCCTCTGGCCTTGGAACATGGCTGCATGTCAGGCTGGGCTCCCACCAGCCCGTGCTCATTACAGGGATTGGATGTCTCGTCCGTGGTGCCCAGTTTAGCTCCTTGCCCACAGTAGGCACCTGGGGAGGGAGGAGCGAAAAGCGCCAGCTGACTGCCTCTAGCATTCCCTGGGTTTCAGTTGCCCTTGAGACAAATTGGAGTTCGGCACCAGGATCATTCTGCCAGGACCTTCCCCCAACACCAGGCAGCTGCAGACCTCCATGCCTCGAGACCAGTTCAGATGCCACCTCCCCCAGGAAGGCTTCCTAGGGGTTCTGGGGTGCAAATGTCAGCCTGTCCTAGAGCTCACACAGCCTCGTGTGTGCAGCATACCTTCTCTCCCCTCCCAAGTCCGTGGGGTGTGGGGAGCCTGCGTGCTTCAGTTCTGCAACCCAGTGGCCAGGACTTGCTACCACCAGCTGCCCAGGAAGCAGCTAAGATTTGAATTTATTCTCACCAAAGTCTCCTCGAATTTTCCATTGCTTCGGGGCTTTTGAAGCAGGCTCGGCAATTGGCAAAGCTCAGCGCATCGACACGCCTACAACCCAGCCCATGCTTCTGCTCTGGCAGTTGAGTAGGTTAAATCATCTAAAACTTTGCATTCACCCACCCTGCCTACAGTGCCCCCTACTTCCAAGTTGCTGGATCTAAAATTCTGATGACCTTCAAGGGTGACCTTCCTCTTCTGCGAGTGGCCCTGCGTCCACCCTAGGCCTGTACAGCCAGCCTCTCTGCCTCTGCGAGTGCGATCTCCCAGCTGCTGCAAGGCCACTGCACAAGCCCTCTAGCAGCTGCCTCTTACTGTCTTGCCGAGTGATGGCTACACCTCAGAGGCTGTTAGAGTTTGGGTCCCAAGTGTCCCCCAAAGACACATGGATTCAGGGGGAGAGGCTTGGACAGGCTCTTGCAGTAGGGGGCGCTATAGGCAGGGTGGGTTAATCCACCATCAGTGGGTGTCTGAATGCGCTGTTGGGACAGAGGCTGGCGGGCAGAAGCAGGGCACCGGGCTGTGACCAGGAAGGGAGCGCAGAGCTCCCCTTTTGGCTTCTCCGTTCTCTCTGCTTCCTGGCTACCCCGACAGGAGCGGTTTCTTCTGCCAGCCGCTTCTACCATCCCATTTCTAGCCTGCCAATCCTGGACCAAAACTCCTGAAACTGAGCCAAGGCAAATCTCTCCTTCTTTGGATGATGAGTATCGGGCTTCAGCGATGAGAAAGTGACCGAGACAGAAGCTAAAGCCTGTTTAGGAGGATTTCCCTACTTCGTCTCTTCCCCCACCCCCACTTTTTCACATCCAAAGCGTGGCCCAGCCTTAGGACCTTTGCCCCTGCTCTTTATTTTCAACCTGGACATCACCCCACCCCCCTGTTCACTGCGGGGCTTGCGCTCTCACTCACTCAGGTCTCCCCCTCAGTGTCATCTCCCAATGGAAGACTCCTCTGCTCACCCATCGCTTGAAATCTCTCTAACCCCTGCCTAACTTTCCCCGTAGCCATGCGGCCTTCTGACACACCCAATGTGTTTGCTTCCTTGTAGCCTTACCCATGAAATACTCATATTTTAACCCCTGTACCTAGCAGTGTGACCTTTTGGGAAATAGGATCTTTGCAGATAGATGTGATCAAATGAGAACTGGGCCCTAACCCAATGATCAGTGTCGTTATTTATTTATTTATTTTTTAAGGGAAAGGTGGTCCCAGAGCCAGAGGGATGGGCACATGAGAGTGGCAGATCGGAGAGCTGCAGCACTGAGCAGGACACCAAGGAGCTCTGGTGACTGCTGGAAGCCAGAGCACAGCACACATTCTCCTGCATGGCTCCAGGGGGAGGCCAGCCTTTCAACACTTTGGCTTCAGATTTCTTCTGAATGTTTTAAGCCACTTCCTATGCGGTGCCTGGAATACCAGCTCCAGGAGGACAGGGGCTGTGAGTTTAATCCTTGCCGAATCCAGCACTTGGCGAGGGTGGATGTTCCCTCGGTATCTTTCTAGATGAGGGAAATGACTCATTGTGCAAATCTTTACCAAAAGTGGCAATGGGCCCCTCACTGTGTTATATTCTGGGGCTGCAGACGACTTTCAGGGAACTTGGAGAACGTCCCCGTTCATGTAAGGCTCCACCTACCATTGCCTCCTCCTAGGATCACTTTCCCAAGTGCTCTTAGCTCTTCTTCATCAAGGAGCCAGCAAGCCAGCAAGTGGACAGACCTAAGACATACTTATTATATGTGCTCTGATTTGCCAAACCAGGAAGCCAAGACTCAGGGAACTGCAGAAGCTTACCCAAGTTCACCCACCAGGGGGCGCTTGACCCCGGGGGCAGTCTGCTTATAGAGGGAGACGGGGGTGGGGGGGGTGGGGGGTGAAGAATACCAGTGAAGGAAGCAGCCCAGCAGGTGGCTAGGATGTGTGACGTGTTTATTGTGTTTATTGAGTACCTGCTGCCTGTAGTCACAGCAACGGGTCCCATGTCTTGAAACAGAAGCACGGAGCCAGGCATGGTGGCCCTAGCAACAAGCATGGGCAGATGAAGCTGATTGTAGCTTCAGGGAGAGCTGAGTCATTTGGCAAGATGCCCCTGTCTCTGGGTCTAGGAACCCCTGTGCAGGCTTCTGCTCCCCTCCCCTCCCCCCGCAGTTGGTGTGATAGTCCCTGCCAGCAGTCACCAAGCCCCCCATGGCAGCATTAATCTCAGCATCTCACTTCTAGGAGCTCGGGGAACTTGGCCTTGTCCTCGGGCTCCCCTCTGAGCCTCTGCACATGTGACATTCAGACTTATGACACTGATGGAGAGGAACAGTGGCCCCAAGCACGAGCTAAGGACTCTCCTCTTCCAATAAGATGGGAGCCTGGGAGCCCAGAAGCTATTTTTGAAGGAGTTCTAGAAGTGTTTGTTTTTAAAATATCGTGAAATGGTTATTACCAACTTTATTTTTTCCTCCTGCCTTCTTCCCAAGCAGGTGCAGTGAGATTACTGGTAATTTCAAAAGCAGGATTGCCTCCATGTCAATTTCCTGCTAATGAGCAAAACACGCTGTGTAATTGCTATGTATTGAAGGAGGCAACAATGCGTTGTCGGCGGCGGTTTAACAGGCCGGGGCCTGGTTTAGCAGATGTTCTCAGACTCGCTTCCCAAGGCGGAGGAGCTGAACCCAGAGGAAAAGGTGATGCTTTCTTTTCCACCCAGTGCTGGTTCCCCCGAAGGACAGCAGGCGGAGGTCAGTGCCTCGGCGGAAGGTCCTCCTCTGCTGTCTGCCATCTGGGTCCAATGTCTGGTCATCAGAAGGTCTTAGAGTTTGCTTGGGCCTCCAGCCAGCCAGGGCCGTGCCTCACTAGCTCTGTGACCCTGCTCTGTGACTTTAACCTCTTTGGGCCTCAGAGTCACCATCTTTGGAGTGGGGATCTCTAGCTGGCGTGTCCCCCACACTCACCCCGTCACCTGGACGCAGGGACTCCACCAGGGCACATCTGCTCCACTTGTGACTTTTGGCAGAGTCCTTGGTGCTGTCACTGTCTTCCTGAGCCACCGCGGGCCGCCCAATTATCTGCTCCTCCTTGTAGCGTGCTGCGTGTTTCCCTTCCGGCTCTACAGAACTTACCGTTTGAGTTTTTGGTTTTCTACCCAGTGCCTCTACTCTATGAGCTCCTTGAGGTTGATTCGAAACTTGTATTTTTCCGTGACTGATGAAGTCTCCGTGCTGAGAACAGTGGTTGGCATACAGTAAGAATGCAGTGCATGCTGAGGGAACAGTGCAGGAGCAAGGTTCAGCCCGATGCCCACCACGCGCTGCTAGCTCCCTAAGTGGCAGCATGTTTGTATTCCAACGACCATGAGCAGAGGAGCTTCACGTTGAATTCACTGTCTTCTATTTGCCAGGCATCAACGGGACCACACGCTTTTACTAAATTACCTCTCATCCTCCCTAGGACCGAGGAAGGTGTGTATTGTTGTCATTCTCCTTTGATGGAGGCTCAGAGAGATGGAAGTGACTTGTCCCTGCTCTCACGACTGGCAGGAAGCAGGGTTGAATCTGCATCACTTCAGCCTGGGTACTGAGCCCTCTTTTCAGGACCACCCATGTCCACCTGGCTCCTGAATATAGGAGGCACCTGATGAGTGGGGTTTGCTTGCCCTCAAGGAGTGAGGGGTGGAGGGACCTTAGGTTTGAGGCTTTGCAAGTAAGAATCAAACATAAGGGAGGAAAGAGGGTCCCAGTCAGAGAGCACGGCGTGAGCAAAGGCCTAGGAGTCAGCAGAGGTATTTCTTGTACAGCTACTATGTGCCCAGCTCTAGATGAAATATAATGAGAGGGAGAGAGTAAGAGATCATCCCTGGGGAGGGGAGTACCCAGGAGGCTCGACTGAGCAGCAGAAGAGACAGAAAAATAGATTTCACAATTTAAAATCCGTTTGCAGCTGAAGTAGCTCCAGTCCTTGGGGCACCCCACCCCCCAATTAAGCCAAAGATGCACTGTAGGCAGCAGCAGGGCTGTCCACCCTGAGGAGGCATCCCTGGTGGGCTCCGTTGCCCTTTGGGTGTGAGGAAGACTTGGGATCAAGCCTGAGGCCTGGGATCCTGACCTGAAGCAGTGCTTGAGGAAGATACAAGGTGGTGAGGAGGGGTGTGGGCCTCAGAGCCCTGGGCACCTGGGTGGAGGTCTGGATTCCATTGCTCACCAGCCTCAGGTTCCTCCTGTACAAAGCTGAGTTATTGCTGTCCTTCTTATGGATTGAGTGCCTAAAATGGTACTTTTTAAATGACCTTAGGAGAAAGGAACAAGACAGATATAGTGACATGGGCCTGTAATTGCAGCACTTGGGAGGCTGAAGCAGGAGGATCACCAAGCATTGGAGGTCACCTTGATATACAAAGTGAATTCAAGGCCAAGCTGCACTACAAAGTAAGATCCTGTCAGAGAGAGAGAGAGAGAGAGAGAGAGAGAGAGAGAGAGAGATCATGTGGGGTGCTCAGAAAGGCTTTAAAAGAAGTTGGTTAACCAGCAAGTATGTGTTGACCACCTACTATGTGCACCCCTGGGAGTGGAGTGTCACAATCATGGCCAAGTACCCTCCCAGTGCACACCCAGCTGGTGGTGTGAAGCCCGACTGCACTTCCTGTGGTTGCAACCCAGCCATGCACACTAGCTGTCATGGTTATTTTGAGAGGCAGAGCTGCCCAGGAGCCATCCACAGGGGTTTGGGTCAGATGGACCCTCTTTGAATCTTGGCTTCTTCCTAACTGAGTGAGCCTCAATCAAACAACTAAATCTTTCTGTGCCTCAGGGTGGCCATCTGCAAGCTGGAGTAAAAATAGAACCTGTCGCATCAGGCGACAATGTGGACGCCCGGCCGTTGTCAGTGCCTGGTCAGCAGCAGGGATTCTTTGCCTGTCTGTTATTGCCGCTGCTGCTCATGGGGTTGTTTGTGTGCCTGCCCTTCTGCCTCTCAGGTAGCTGCCTCCCGGGAAGCCAGAGCTGCATCTTACTCCTGTTTGGCACTGGCAAAGGATCAGAACCATGCCGGCTTGTGCTAGGTGCTAATCAATGGTCTGGAGGTGGAAGAGGGGGGATTGAATGAATGCCATCGCATGGTAGGGCCATCTCCCGGCCACAGAAAGAATGCACACTTTTAGCTCTCGATTGTCGTCCGGTGTGTCATCTCACAGTGGTGCTCAGGACGCGCCAGCCTACACCTGTGTCCAGGATGTGACCTTGAGGTTCATGGAAGGGCCCAGAGCAGCCCCTCTGCCCCCAACCAACGCTCCTCCTCCCACCTGGCGACAGGACACACACCGCCAGTCCTTGCTGCTGTTTATCCTGGCCTTGGGTACCAACCAGGAAGGCATTTCTGTCTCTTCTGCCTTCCCCTGAGAAACTCGGCCCAGCAGCCCTTCCATCACAAACAACCCCAGGCTGCAGGCCTGATGGTGGAAAATGAATATTCTGTCTGCTTTTCAACCTCCAGATTGATTGGGGACAAACGGGAACTCACCCCCTCAACCAATCATCCGAGGCAGTCAGCTGTAACTAGGTATACACTTAAACAGTCGGCGTGTGAAATAGCATGCCCGCACTCCGTTGATTAGAAAAATAAAATCTCAAATCATTATTCTCTACGGTGACAGGCTGGGGGGCCTGGGAGGAGAGGGGAGGGGTTGGTGCAGGTGACAGGGTGTCTCAGCGCTCACCCCGAGTCATCACAGACATCCCATCTTCTGTCCGCCCCAAGCCTTCTACACTATGGAAGGCGTTTCATCAACCAAGCCCCACTGGCAAAGGAAGAAGAGATCACCCAGTTCTCTGATTTCCATAATCAAACAATAAGAGTAACACCTACGTTGCGCCTGCTCTGTGCCACCCACTTTATACACACGAACTCATCTCAGCCTCTCCAGCCCTACCAGGGAGGGACCCTCGTGATGCCCACAGTGCAGATGACCAAACTGAGGCCCAAGGAGGTAAAATCACTGGCCCAGATTTACCCAGCCCCAGAATGGCTCAGCCCCAACTATGGCTTTGGATTCCATGCAAATATTTATAGGAGTCTCCTGGGCTTTTGGTATTGCCACAGATCTTAAAGAGAGGGACCCGAAGGCCTCCTGGCACCCCTTGAAGAAGATCAGGGGAAACAGACTGTAGAGAAAGAAATGAAGCTGGTGTACAGTGGCAAAGGCCTGTAATCTCAGCTACTGAGTGGCTGAGGCAGGAGGATCACAAGTTCTGGGCCAGTCTATGCAAACACCCAACACCCTGTCTCACCCTGGGGGTGTAGCTCAATGTAAAGGCAGCTGAGTCTAGATTTGAGCCCAGGTCCTGCTACCAAAGGGCAGGACCTGGTCAGGCAGCCCCTCCTGAAGGTCTGTGGTAGTTTCTGGGAGTACAGGGGGCTGGGAGACGAGGTGCTGATGTCACAGGCATGGGCATGACCAGGACACAGAGGGTGGGCAGGCAGGCAGTGGCCACTCCAAGCTGAGCCCTGGAGACTGAGCTAGGATCTCAAACTGCCAGAGACACAGATGGATTTTAAGCTGGAAAACCCTGACCTTTGAGTTGGCAGATTCAGCTTCAGTTTTGCTAAGCAGAGAATTCCCTATAGGGTTTTCAAAACCTGTAGCCTCTTCTCAGCCACCTATCCAGCCATCCCTTTCTTTTCTTTTTCATTTCTTTTTTTTTCTTCTTTTTCTTTTTTCCTTCTTCTCTCCCTCCCTTCCCTTACCTACCATTTATAAATTTTAAAAATGTGATATAGAATCTCACTAAGCTTCCTAGGCTGGTCTTGGACTTGCAGTCCCCTGCCTCAGCCTCCCAGAGTGCTGGGCTCACAGGCATGCACTCCTGCACCCAGCCCATCACTCCTCTCAAGTCAAGGGTCAGGAGATGCCAAGTTCAGTGGTGGTGGTCTCTCGCATAACTACTTTTCTTTGGTGTGGGGGATGTCCCTAAATGTCATGATTGAAATAACGAAGTTCATGGGCTCACAGAGTCCAGCCATCATCTCCCATTCCTATCCTCTCTCTCTCTCTCTCTCTCTCTCTCTCTCTCTCTCTCTC
>NDGN011489526.1:0-21026 GCA_002564285.1 Tympanoctomys barrerae | reverse complement strand
AACTCAGACCCTTGCGCTTGCCAGGCAAGCACTTATTCTACTGAGCCATCTCCCCAGCCCCAATCCTGGCTCTTTCCCTGATACTCTTATTTCAGCAAAGGAAAGACAAATGTCTCGCGTGGTTTCCCAAGTGCTGTGGATTTCACCTCCACTGTACCTGTTTTACTGCAGATCACCAACAACCAGACTGGACAGACAGTCTTTTCAGAGATGGTTATTACATCTGTAGGAGATGAAGAGGACCGAAGGAAC
Organism: Tympanoctomys barrerae; assembly: GCA_002564285.1. NCBI lineage: Eukaryota > Metazoa > Chordata > Mammalia > Rodentia > Octodontidae > Tympanoctomys > Tympanoctomys barrerae. The sequence goes on along the minus strand of NDGN011489526.1, from coordinate 20,774 downwards.
CACGTAAGTTGGCGTCTCCTGTGCCTCTGTGTAGCCCACCCTGGCAGCCTGCACTGCAGGCCGCGGGGAAAGGAGCTGTCTCTGCTCTGCTTCCGCCTCCTTTCTGCCATGATGCCCCATCCTTACTTTCTGAGCAGACCACAGAGTCCAGTAGCACACTATGCACAGCATCAGGACACCAGAGAGCTTAAATTCTGTTGTTTGCATCTCAGCTGTGAAAGGAGAGCCAGCAGGCAAGTACACTGACTGGGGACCCTGGAAAAGGACCCAGTGCACCAGAGAGAAAAACCCACAGAGCCTCCCCTGCTTTACATAATCTGAGCCCTGGCCAGGCAGCCTGAGGGCAAGATGTATTAAGTGACCTAAAGGGACAAAGGCTGCCGTAGTTTCAGGCTTTGGGTTCTGGTCCTTCTGTGACTTCTCCTGAGTTGTCTCTTGCTTAGGGCAAAGGTGGAATGGATTTCGTCAAATTCTAAAGGCTGAAAGTTGCAAAGGATAAGAAGGAAAACCTTCTAGGGATGACCCAGTGAAAGTCCCTGGTCTGATCTCCAGGTTAAAGGAGGCTAAGTGACACTTCATCTTCTCAGAGGGACTGCTGGCTGTGACCTAGACATGCTCAGCAGTAATGGATTTTCCAGGACCCAGCTTCTCTGTCACTGGGTGCTTTATACAACCCCCTGTCCAAGTGCATCAGTTTTGAGCCTTCCTTTCTGGGCTTTATTGCTGGAAGAAAACAATGTACTGATATTAGTTAAGAAAATGATGTTGTCTTGGTTGGAAGTTGGAAATTTTGTACTTGTTCTGGCGCAGCGCTTAAACGTTAGGAGCTGGCTGAAACGTGCTGCAGGCTGGTAGTCCTGTGGGCTGTGTGAGCGTGGAGGGATGGGGGCTTGAGTGGGCACGGAAACAGTGCAGTGAACTGGACAGGACACTGGCTCTGGAGGACGGAAACAAAACACCCACAGGCAGGGGCCATCTTGGTTTCTCCATCTTCATGTGAAGAAATGATGATGTAACAACGTCACTGCATCCTAGCCAGGGAAGTACAGAGGCCTGTGAGACAGAGGAGGGTTAATTGAGGGAGGAAGAAGAAACTGGCTGCCACAGGATGCAGTCCTGATAGAAGCTGGAGGGCTCCCAGAGGAAAGCCTGCAGTGTCCCCCAGAGGGCCATCTGCATGGGGGTCCTGTGTTCACTAGGTAGAGAGGGACACCCTTCTGTATGACAGTCTAGGAAGAGGCTGGAGCAGATGGGTTGATACAGGACACCCCGAGGCAGGCAGTCAGAAGTGTTCGGTGGTTTCTGCCAAAGCCCTGAGGATATCGGGTCAGTGCAGTTTCCTGTGGGAATAGAGGTCCATTTGATTGACTGCAAGGCAGATCTGGGAAGCTGAAGATGGACTGGTTGGTGTCTGGTGAATGCCTAAGACCTTAGGGAACAGACTGGAGATTTGTCAAGCTTCCTGTAAGAGGATGGCAGTGTGGTCGAGCTGGTGCTAGCACTTCAGTAAAAAGTCTTACTCTTTGTCCAGAGGCCGGACTAGAATCAAGGGAATAAGATGGGGTTTCCAGTGCGCCCCGCAGCCTCCACCCCACCTCCTGGCCCCGACACAGTTGCACCAGGGCTCCATTGTTGAACTCACTGAGACATGGACCTCTTTTTTCTGAGCCAGAAAACCAGATTGCTTTTAGAGAAATGAAGAGGGTCCTGTATTGTCGCCGTGGACCCCCTGCTTGGTTTTGCAACTTAATGATCTTTACAGTTGGTTCTGAACTATACTTCATGCTACTGAAATCATTTCTTAAGAAAAACGAGGCAGATTTGTCATTCCAAAGGACAACATCGTACGCTGTTTGAACCTCTAATTACCATGAACAGGGGCTAAATTTTCAGGATTTGAAACTCCCAGGTGAATTCAATTAAAAATAACCACCAAGCACCTCATATTTTTCTTTCCTTACACACGTGTGTGTACTAACACTTACGGTAACTTGATCAGGCTCTCGGGGAGTTCCAGGCAGGAGCTCTACATGCCTGTCTAGGCGTTTGCAGACTCTGCAAAGCCCTGTCTGTTTCCACGCTCAGGGGCAGGGTGGGAAGGATGGGCTGCCTTGTTATTTCACCTGAATGCCTCGGCAACGCCAATGTGGGCTGACGTGCTGGCAGGGGGCTTTTGTGCTGAGCTCAGCAGCTTCACGGGCCAGTGGGTAAACTGGCCAGCGTCAGGCTGCTTTTGTGCAGGAGGATCAGGAGAAAGCGACATGTTGAAAGCTGGAGTGGATGAGCCGTTGTGCGTGGACGCTCTTTTATTGATGGAAGAGCCTGGCTCCGTTAGCCAAGGCACCGTTTTTGAAAGGATGCACCCTCTAGTTGAAATGCAGCTTGCAGCTTGTTGCCTTTCTGGTTTTACCTTCTAAACTGATAGAATGGAATGAGTGTGTTTGCTTTTCTACCTAGACACGCCTAGTTTCAACTGCAGGCTCACTCATGTACCACCAGCTCCAAAATACTGCTCAGTTTCTGAGGCTACAGACAGACAAATTCACTACCAGAAGCACCCAGGAAGTAGAGTTGGAGCGACTCAGCGATTCCCCAGCTCCACAGAACGGACCCCCAACCCAGATCCTTTTTTGCCTGGAGACAGTGAACCAAGTGCGATGACCTTTTTCTCTTTCCTGCCTCAAGTTCTTCCTTGCCCCAACTTGCTCCAGCACCAGAGGAAGGGCAGGTTGTTTCCTCCTGGGCCCTGTTGAATTCACAGAATATCACAGGACACCTTGTTGTCCAAGCCCTGGGGTTACTTTCTAGGGAGACTGAGTGCTTCCCCTGAGGTAGAATGGAGGAGGGTGGACAAGGTGTGAGGTGGGCTGGGTTTGAGTCAGGCTTCAGCGCTTACAAGCTCTGCCCATGGTGACCCCATTTCTTTATGGGTCATTTGGGGGTGATAATCTTCCTTTCACAAGACCGAGTCAGGGTCCAGTGTGGTGCAGTTTACAAAAGCTCTTTGTCTGAAGCTCATTATTATTAAAAAATAATTAACACTGTGCTCTAATTGGCTTGTCCCCTGCTTCCCAGGAAACAGTGGACTGAGTCTAGAGGCAGACGAGGTTTGGGAAGCCTTTCCCCTGACGGTGCAGCCCTGGGCTAGTTTCCTTCAACAGCCTGGAGTTGGGTCCTTGATTTCTCAAGAGAATTTTGTTGTGGCTGGAGGGCTGCTCTGAGCCACAGGACTGGTTCCTCCGGGCGCTGCCCCTCCCCGGAGTGCGCTCCGTGAGCCTGGAGTGGCTGCTGGGATGAAGGACGGGCAAAGATGGAGAGGCTGACAGGGACAGGCCTCAAGGTCAGGGCTGAGGACTCAGGGTGGCAGTGTGGGTACTGGTTGCCACAGAAGAGCACCAGGGTGTTCTTCTAGGGTTGATGGCGTCACACCAGCATCCAGATCCAGGAGGAATGTGGCTGTGTTTGTGTGTCTGGATTCAGACTTTGAGTTAACACTGTGATTTCTAGTCACAGATAGAAAGCCCTTATCTGTGAAAGCCCTTATGCTTTAATCCAGTGGAAAAAGTGATAGAGAAAGTTAAGTCATTGCATCATTCTGAGAGAAGCGTAAAGAATCCTTCAGGAAGTAGTTAATGTGGGCGAGCAGTTTTTATGGGATAGAGATTTCTGTTCGTGCTGTAATCTGGGATTTAAGTTATTATCCTCTACTGAGATACCCTTTGAGAAGGAGCTCATTAAATATAAATGATTCCATATCCAAAATCATACCATGGAGCTCATATATGAGTTTCATGGGCTGAGGATATAGCTCAATGGCGTAAACACCTGCCTGGCAAGCGCAAGGGCCTGAATTTGATCTCTGGTACCGAAAACAACAACAACAACAACAACAACAAAAAACTAATATATTTGATATGAGTTTCATGTAAGTTGGTATAAAAGGTTGCCTTTGATAAAATGTTAGCATAGAAAAGCAAGTTCAGAACAGTATATATAATATATGCATTATATAAAATAAAAACATCTCATTTTTATGAAAAGCTGCATTAAAACTATGACAACTACACATTAAATTATTAATAATCGAAATCTCTGGAGGAATTTAAATTTGGTGGGGCTTTTCCTTTATAGATTTCTATATTTTAAAAATACTTTTTAAAAGACCCTGTAAATTATTTATAATTTTGGCAGAACTATCTATCTGTAGTTTTTGATTTTGCAAGTGTTTTCATTGTGTCTGTGCTAGAAATCAATTTGCCGAGCCATGGGATGAGGCCACCTAAAACCTGAGAGATCCTCCGAATTTTCCTCGAGAAGGTTGTGCTTATTTTCCTCTTCATGGCCCTTTCTGTGGCTTTTGTCACCACGCCTGACCCACAGTGGAGACCACAGTGGCTGATCACCTGGGGGGCCAGGAAAGAGGATGACTTCTTTGTGCTTCTGCATTGTTGATTATGAGTCAGCCAAAGGCCATGATGGCTGTTTGAAAACTGTAAGTTGTAGCAAACGTACAGGATTCCTCAAGTTGATCTCAACCCTCACTTTGTCCAGGAGAAAGGTCACTTTGCATTCCAGGCTATTCCCGGGGCCAAATACCATCTGCTCCAGTGTGGGGGCAGATAGGGAGGTGGGGGGACGTTGGAGACCAGGGGTGGGGTCTGTGTGCGCCGATCACCGAGTCACGCGCGGGAGTGGGTGATGGAGACCTACATTGCGATTGCGTCTGTCCCTGCAAATTATAAAAAAGGCAGACACTCCCTTCTTCCCTTTTTTCTTCTCTCCTTTGCACAGACACCCTGAGATGGCGTATGCCTGCCTCTGGCAGAAAGGGTACTTCAGCGAGCTAGCGAGGAGCCAGGCACAGGCAGAACCCTTCAAATGGCGTACCTGCTGTATATTGGCTGTGTGATTTTGGTTACACTTTTGTGTAGTCAGCTTTGTCCCCTGTGACGAAATGCTCATGAAAATCAACCTGAAAAAGGAGAGATTGATGGTGGCTTTCGGTTTCAGAGGTCTCAGTCTGTGGCCAACTGACTCATCGCTGGGGGCCTGGGGTGGGTTGAGCATCGTGGCGGCAGGAACTTGCGGCAGAGCAAAGCTGCTGGCCTCCTGGTAGCTGGAAAGAGGAGAGAGTGAGAGAGAGGGAAGGCCTGGGTGTAGGAGTCACTACCAGGTCCTCATCTTGGTCCAAGAAGCCAAAACTTGTAATCACAAAGTTACATTATTGGAATCCCATCAAGTTAATTCCAATCTGCCACTCCCAGTGCAACCCATGGTGAAAATAATGACACTAAAATATATTTTCAATCACTGGGGAGCCAGCCAAGGAGCTCTTAAGTCCAGCCACGAAGACGGCCTTCTGGAACAAAGAAAGCAACCCATGGCCTCACTCCGTTTTTATTCAGTGGGGGAGTGACTTGAGGAGGATTGACTGAAAATTGTGGGAAGTAGATGAGTAATGTGAGCTGAGCTCCGTGGGTGGCCTACATTTACCTCTGCCATATGCAGAGAGGATATACAGAGAGAGCAATCTGCATTATATTATTATCCCATAGAGATAGTATCTACTGTTTTTTTTTGGGGGGGTGGGTCTGGTGCTTCAGCTTTGATGTAGTCTTTCAAGCCCAAGAAAGTCATAACCTCTATCTCGAGGCTCGATCCCAGCTGGCAGCACGGAACCAATGCATTGGCTCTTTGTCCTGTCTCGACCCAGCTCACATTGAAGAGCAGCAGGTATAGGTTACCAGGGAAACATGTACGCTACCTTCAAAGACTATCACCAGCACCTCAGCTAGACCAATACACATTGCTTAAGGCCAATTGAGGATAAACAGAAGTCCCAGCGAGCTCTGTACAGAACAATATGAAGAAATAGGATCAGGCTCAGTCAAAATAGAGATAGTCGCTCTTCTTTCAAGGAGAGCTGCTCAGGTGGTCCTCCACATCTGGGGACAAGACTTATTCTTTAAAGGCATGACCCCAGTGACCTGCTTTCTCCACCCAAGCCCAGCCTCTTGAAGTTCCACTACCTCCCAGCAACACCATCAAATTATGACCCATGAGGGTTCACACATTGGTGAGGCCAGAGCCCTTACAACCCACTGTCTTCCTACAGGGCCCATGCTACATCCGGGGCAAAGCCTGCAACACAGGCACTTTGGGAGTACTCCAGACCCAAACTATAATAGTCCCTTAGCTGCTCTCCACTTTCTTCACATGAGAAATGGGATTAGTAAAACTTCCTTCCCTATGATATTGTTACAAGGATGGAGTGAAACAAAATAATCAGGTCCAAACCACCATACAGTGCCTGGAACCCATAAATAAGATGCCAGTAAATGTCAGCTCCTTTTTATCATTTGATTACTCCTAATCTCCATGCCTATTACTATTTATAGTATTGATTACTCATTCATTTATTTGCAGGTTCTTTGAGGACCTACTATGTTTTGGGCAGGTAACCCTAAAAGATAGTTTCTAACATCAATGGGCATCCAGGCTAGTGGAGAACCAAAAGGATTGGCAGGTAATTACAGCGTAGACATGTCATTTCTGAGGCAGAAGTTGGGCAGGACATGGTGGGAGCATGGTGCTGCGGCCAGGTCAGGTAGTCAGGGAGGACTTTGTTGGGAGGTAGTTCTTCGTGGGTCTCTCAGGCTTCTGTTCATTCTGTTCCAGACGGTCAATCACAGCACTTTACTCCCAACAGCCTTGGGAGACAGAGAGCTCCCTCTGCACGCATGGCAGGGGGCAGGTGGGCTTGCAGTTCACTGGAAAAGGTTTGGATTGTTTAAGCTGCAAATTCCCTAGCTGTGACACAAACCTGCTGCATGGGCGGCATCTCCCAAGACCCCTCCACATACATGTGGGGAACTCGAGGAGCTGGTGTAGACGGGGATCTCAGGCTGCTTCCACACTTTGGGACAAAATCTTCTGTCTGACCCAGGCAGGAGTCTGCTGTTTCCTGCTAGTGCTGCAAACCTGGCAGACTTACTTGTCCTTTGTAAGCAGGCCCCTCACACTTCTTGGTTGGCTTCCTGGAAGAGGTGGTGGTCAAGCTGCATTTTCAGTAGTGTCTAGGAATTAGAAACACTTCTCATTCAGAGTCAAGGAGGCATGTGGAAATAAGAGCATGTTTGAGGAATGTTAGCTACTGTAGAACGTCAGATCTGGATGTGTGCTTGGGGAGCAGCAGCTGAAGCTGGAGAGGAGCAGACTTGGAGCAGACAGGGCTCGGAAAGCCCCAGCAAGAGTTAGGGTATGTGCTGGGTTAGAACCGTGTCCTACATCTGCAGTGCTGTACTGTGCTGCACAGTGGAACGAATTGCCGCATCAGCCCTGCAGGAGAGAGCCAGGAAAATGTGGCCTGAAAGGCAGCAACATCACGACAGGGCTTTGCCTCATCTCCCTGGAGCTTGAGGTTTCGCCCCCTTTGGGTTTTAAGCCTGTGCCCCTGCAAAAAGCCTGGCTTCAGGCCTGGAAATCTGGAAAGTTTTACTTAGAAATGGAACGCTCTCTTTTTGTTTCATGCCAATAGACAGGCTGGATAAGTAAGTGACAGTGATTCGACTTGAAATCTCATTAGACTGAAGGCATCGGCCACAGAACAAGCGGGTTTCTGTGGTTTCTGAGTGGCCCGAGCTTGGTGGGGCCGTGCAGCTCCTCTGTGCAGGTATGCGGCTGTCCACCACCACTGGGCCCGGGGGCTCCCTCCAAAGCAGCCTGGAGGGCGTCTGCCAAGGGGCCTTTGGCTCCTGGCTGTCAGAGCCCTGTGCAGTGCCCTACCCTTCCTCGCCCATGGCATCATTCTAAAAAATTCCATTTTCTTTTGCTTTTGAAATAAAGTCAAGGGCTGCAACATCCCCTGACATCCCCTTGCTTAAGCACGGTGACTCAGGTTGCCGTGGCTCTGAGTTACAGTGACTGAGAAAGTTTCTTAAAGCTGACAGTGGTCAAGACAGGCCTCACCAAAGATAAAAGGGTATTTCACAGTGTCATGGAACTATAAACGGCAGAACTCACAGGGTCTGTCTCGACCCCGTATGCCAGGAAGGAATGCTTGTCGCACTTGCACTGCCATCTCCCATCTCCAGCCCGTGGCAGACATTGCTAATCGATCTCAAGTTACTTCCTTATGAGCCCAGGAAGAGCCTCAGCTGTGAGGCAGCACAGCACTGGAAGCAACCACTGACATCAGCTGCTAAAGGCCTGTACTGGAAGCCCGTTCCCCACCCCTGTTCTGGGCCTAACTTCCCATTTTACAGATCAGAAAACAGACACGGATGGCATATAATGTATCTCCAGATATGCAACAGTCAGAGCTAGAACCTCAGCATTTAATGGACTGTGGACCTGGAGTCCCCCATTCCGGCAGGCAGCACCATGGTGGCCCTGTGCTGTCCAAATGCAGGGGATTAGTGGCAGGGAAGCTGGGCTGCCTCGTGCTGTGGAAGCCGGTGGCTCAAGATGGGCAGCAGGGCAGAGATCGGAAGTTCATAAAACAACAAGGGAATGTTCTAGAACTCTGTGAGTTCCAGAAAGGTTGCAACTTCATCTGTCCCGTGTCACCTTTGTCTCTCCGTGGCTTGCTCGGCGTAGAGTAGGCATCCAGAAGGATCGTGTGTAGTAGATGAAAGCCGTCTGGGCATGAACAAATGGGAAAATGTAAACACCAGGAAAGGTCCTCAACAGCGAGATCCACCAACAAGCCGCGTGCATGTGAATGAGTCTTATTTGTTTGCAACCTGCCCACCTCCTGAATGACTGCTGTCGTCCCTGCTTGAGTACAGTGACTGAGGAAGTCACTGCATTCATTCGCCTGTATTCTGAATAGCCCCCGTGTTGGGCTCTCCAACACGCTGTATTTTCCGATCTATACAACTCTGGACATGGGCATTTTAGGAGCCGAGGACACTGGAGTTTAGAGGTTAAGTGTCTAAAGTCATGGCAAATGGTTAAATGGTAGAACTGGAATATGAACTCAGATATCGATTTTGACTACTTCAACAAAGAGATAGATTTCTGATGGGAAAAGTTATGCGCTCATGCGCAGCCACAATTTGGGGGTGATTTTGAAGTGTGGTGACAGTCCTTCCACCAGCTGATCACAGCTTGTCTCACCTGATCCAGCATCGCTGAGCATTGCCACCTTTCCTGTCCAAAATACAAAAGCAGAATCAAACAAGGATGACCTATGGCAATGCACAGAAAGGCTGCTCTCTTCTGGGGACAGCACAGCCCCGTGGGGTTCCAGGATGGGATGCCAGAGGACAGAGGTCAGGAAACTGGGGTCTTTCCCTCTCTCCCCCTCTTCTGTTTTTGCCTGGACTTGCTGCAGCTGCAGAGGAGCACTGCCCACTGCCACCGAGCAGCACGTGAAATGGGGGGCATTTGTCCCTGGCTGAAGATACATCTCAGTGGTATGGTGTTTAAATATAGCCAAGGAAATACGAGGAAAACTACCCAAACTTTCCCTAGTCCGCAGCCTTCTCGGCGGAGAAGGTGGCTTCAAGAAGCAGAGAGAATAGGACAGAAGACATGGCTCCCCCATGCCTAGCACACAGTAGGTGCTCAAGAGAGGAAGAGTCCTGTCTTTCTGTTCCCACCCTCTGCAGAGCAGGGGGTGGCGTGAGGAGCTGGTCTGTCTGAGGCAGCACTGACCCGGTCTCTGGCCTTTGGCTTGGTCTTGCTGCTGCAGGATGCCTGCTGCCCTTGGGAAGGAGATCCCCAGGGACATCCTCAGGAGAGGCAGGGCTCTGGAGGCAGTGAAGAGCAAAGCTGCTGGGTGGGGCCTTGCATGCCTGGAGCTGAGCCTGAGTCTACAGCCTGACACCACTTAGCCTCACAGACCCTGGCCGGGGCCCTAGTCCGTCTCCATCCTTGGGCCTCTGAGCATCTGAGGCCTCCTGCTGCAGGCCGGCTGCCTTTCCTTCCCCTCAAGGCATCTCCTGCCTCCCTTCTGCTCTTTGTCCTGTCCCACAGCTGCCCAGTTCAAGGATGCCGCTGTGACATTCAGGGAGTTTCCTGAGGCTGTGTCCAGCAGATCACCTGACACAGCCACTAGAATCTTGTTCCTCCATAGAGCAGACCTATGCCATCTGTGGAGAACTCGAACCCTGAAGCTCTTGGATGGTTGAGGAAGATGGGAAAGGTGATCTCTCGAGTCCCTGTGTCTAGGGACTGAATCTACAGTATGGACATCCAGGATTTTGGCTTCCCTGGGCCATGCTGAGTGGAGGAATTGCCTTGGGTGATGTACTAGTCCCCTTTCTGCCACTGGGACAAGATTTCGGACTCCCCCAGCTATAGGAGAAAAGTTTTATTTTGACTCAAAGTTTCAGGGGCTTCTGTCTGTGATGGAGGGAAACACTAACCTCGGCAGGCAGAAGCAGAGCAAAAGGGAGAAAAGAGCCAGAGGGTCAGGGTACAGGGACCAGATATGGTCCAGACGAGCACCTCCATGAGCCAACCAGAGACCTTGCAGTTGTGGGCATCTCTGAAGCCAGTCCAGGTAATAGGATTAATCATCCCAGCACATATAAAATATATAATATAGTTATGTACACCAGTAACAGCACTTTGTTTTTAACATATATTATTGTTGTTGTCTTTTCTGTATTTTAGGGAAGGGTCTACAGGGTGTTCAGGGTCTCACTACTAGATCAGACTCGTAGTGATCCGCCTGTTTACAGCCTCCCAAGAGCTGGGATTATAGGCTCCAGCCCAGTCTTTATTGTTGTTACATAAGAGAGAGAGAGAGAGAGACAGAGAAAGCAAGAGTGCCGTAGGCTGGACGTGCCTGGAAAGATCTGCGAAACTGGACAGTGAAGATTTATTGCTTTCTTCCCAAGGCAAGAAAAAAACAGTTTTAAGGGCCTGGGTTAGGCACTGTCTGCTCCCTGACTCATATAGAAAGAACAAACAGGAAACCAACTGAGTAACTATGAAGAAATCCTGCCCATTCCATGGTGGAGACCTGGGAAGGCAGCCGCGGGCTGAGCAGCAGGAGCTGCCTGGAGCCCAGTTGACACCGTGCAACTGCTGAGCGGCAGAAGTGACTGATGGCCTTCTTCCCTGACAGGCCTTCCCTGGATGGACGAAAGAATTGCACAGCCCTGTGGACAACTGCAGGCCTGGCTGGAGGTCAGGAATGTGAAAATCGCTAAGCTTCACCCCCGAAAATTCTGTGCTTAAAGGAAGGTGATATCAGGAGGTCCTGCATGCAGGGTGTTTGGGGCAGGGAGACCTCAGCTATAGCTGTCCCCAGGAGGCCCTGACTGGAGTGTCACCTGCCTGTGCCCTGAGCACTGGCCCTTCCCTCTCCTCACTCATGAGAACATGTATGCCCAGGACACCACTGCCATGACAGTGGCTCTGCTGCCTCCCAGGGCAGAGCAGTGTTTGTCTGGGCTGATTCCAGCAGGGCTGACTCAAACTGGGTATGTGAGTGCTGCAGAGTGGTGGTGGTGGGGCAGAGCTGTAAGCCAGTGCTGTTGCCCACCCTGCATTGGAACAGACTGCCCTGGGAGTCCCAGAGTGTGGCTGAGAGGCCGCGGTCAAGCAGTGCAGCCCTCAGACCGGAGCCACGAAGGTTCGCAGGAGATATTCCTGCCCTCACTTCTGGAGCTGACTCCTAGGAGGGCTAGTATGTTGCCAAAAACTGACCTCTTCCCTGGAAAACCCATCATCCCCCAGGAAGGATGTGACACCTCCTGTATCTCCTTTGGGAAGGGCATCTGCATATCCCTAAGACCCTGTGGTCAAGAAGCACTGTGACTCTTTAGACATGTGACAACCTTGGAGGCCCCACGGCACTGCTCAGATGTGGCTACTGAGATGTGACTGCGCACAGTGTTTATTCTATGAGAAAAAGGACAAAGATCCTCACAGTGGACTTCCAGCCTTCAGAAGGTCAAGGCTGGCCTGCTTGGGGGCTGCTCTGTATCTCAGAGAACAAGCAGGGCCCCAGGAGCACTGCAAGCAAATGTTGCAGTGACCCAGCCCTCACCAGGGCCTGAGACCCCATGGAGCTCACTGCGGTTCACAGGAGCTCAAGCACTGCCTGCCCTCTACCTGGGGATGGGATGGAACAGGATGGGATGGGATGGGATGGGATGGGATGGGATGGGATGGGATGGGACGGATGCTGTTCTTCCTGTTCCTTCAGTCTTCCTATGTCTAGAAATCATCACAAGGTACAAAGAGGCTCAAGGTGCTCTGGGTGAAGAAGAGACTGGTGGTTCCATGGAAGGTGCAGGCCTTTGGGGATTGAGTCATACCCTGCCCCACCTTGGGTTGCCTTGGGGAGCCAGTGCCCTGTCAGCCATGGATCACCAACTGTTGCTGATTAGGTCAATCCAGAGAGCAAAGCAACTTGGAGTCACTGCCAAACCTCCCAACCCGGATCTTGGCTTTCCCAGTGTGAGTCTTGACAAGTCTTAGAGCCCTCTCATTCTTCCCTGCACCCCACTTCCCCTGGGGTGTACCCCAAGGGCCATTCAGCTGCCCAGCAGGGAGCCAGGGAAGGCTCCAGCCAGAGGAGTTCTTCGTGCTGCATTGTGAAGATGAACCGGGAGTTAAGGGATTCAAGAAGCATGGACTGAAATCTGGATTTAGGGAGCTTAGAAAGTCAGGCTGGATAGCAGATTAGGAACTGCCCCTACAAAACTCGGTAGGCCACAGAGCTTGGACCAGATGAGGCGGGTGGAGGAGGTAAAAGGATGTCCTTGGGATGGAGGCCTACAGGCACTCACAGCCATGGTGAACTGGCTGCAGTCCACGACTCTTGAGCCCTACAGACCAAGAGACTGGGCATTCTCAGCCTTTTACCTGACTAAGTTCAGACCTCACTGAGATCTCACCAAACAGCAGAAGTGAGCAGCCTGTCTTTCACGTATAGGAATATTCGAACCCCATCCAGGACATCCTCCATCTGGCCTCAGGATTCTGAGGAACCAAGGCTGGTTGTCTGGAGCGCGCTGAAGAGGAGAGAATGAACTGGACGCGTTGGACACTTTTTGGGCTCCCGGAGCTACCAGTGCAGACTCCGCAGCTCCCCAGCATCAGAACTCCAGATCCCTTCTTCTAGGTCGTTGGCTTTTTATTGTCCCTTTCTTGTCACATTATTTTATTATGCCAATATTGGAGGTGCAGGCAGAGTGTTCCCAGGGCCCGGAAGGCTGACTGTCTCCTCCAATTTTGCAGGTTGAATTAGTCCAACACTCAGCCTTTCAAGGACCCCTCATGGCACAGCGTGGAGCACAATTACGATCAGCGATGGACATAATTTTTGCTCCAGGGCGGTAACTGGGCTGTGGTGTGGTGCCCCGTGGCCCGAGAGCAGCTCTTTGCTGCCCCGCTGTGTAGAGACTGAGGGATGCTCTGGGACGTCCGCGGAGCAGCAAAGCTCTCCACTGCCTGTGAGGAAACTCCATGCTTATGTCTGAGCCTGGGAGGATTGCGGAGGATTGCAGAGCCCCCCGAGGAGGGTGGAGGGGAGAAGGGAGAAGCGAGAAGCAGCCTTGTTTCTCTCTAGCACTTAGCACCTTCCCCAGGGAACCAGGCTCCCATCCCGTTCCTGGGGAACGTGCTCTCTACCCACTACTGGAAGCACTGCTCCGACGCACGTCACTGCAAGGCTCCAAGCGCCTGGCTCCGCGTCATGTGCTGCACAGGCGGCACCGCACCTTGGCACATATAGCCTGCCACCCACAGCACGCACGGCCGTGGGTGCCAAGAAGAACCTCCGTAGCTGAGCGGCCCGCCCTTGGCAAGGCCCTGCCCAGCCCTCTGCCACTTTACTGAGTGCAGCAGGGAAGGTGGGGCTCCTATGGGTGGGAGCACAGCGAGCGTGGGTGCACCCCAAGGACGGGAGACGGTGGAGCCAGCTATAGAGGCCTGGAGTTCTCCTTTACTGACGTGTACATTTCTCTGGGGGCTGCCAGCTTTCTGTTGATGCAAAGATCAATTTAAGAGGAGGAAAGGTTTATTTTGGATCATGGCTTCAGATCTGCAGTCCAAGGCTGGCTGGCTCTGTTGTTTGGGGGGCTGTGGGAAGAACATCGTGGAGGGGCTTACAGGGTGCAGCAAAGCTGTCCAGCTCCTGGGAGAGAGAAGGGGAGCAGGAGCCCCACCTCTTCTTCTGGGCCACAACCCACGGTGACCTCACTTCCTGTCGCAGGGCCCCGCCTCTGACAGTTTCCTCACCTCCCAATGGCAGCCCAGGCTGGTGACCACGCCTTGCGTACCTAGGCCTCGGGGAACATTGTAGGGCAAAACTACAGCGCCAGTGTGGCCTGCCCTCCACTTCTGCTGCTGCTTTTATCCCACAGGGCAAGGCTTGTGAGAGTCTGGTTTGGACCTGGGGCATCTGACCGGCCCCTACCTGCAGTTTGACAAAGTGTTAAGCTCCACCTCTCCCTTGCTGTTTGACTGGACAGGTTACTTGGCCTTTCTGTGCCCCCAGAAAGGAGGATAAATGGAATGGATCGATTGCATCCCTGCCAGCACCAGTGGCTAGGTTGAAAGGTGACATACACGCCCAGGGCGTTGGCCCCTCGGGCACATAGGAGGCATGATGTGAATGCTGGCGGCCAGGACTGTGACTGTCTCCTTACAGTCACTATCAGCATGCAGGGTCGGAGGACTTTGCTCCAAGAACAGCAGCTGAACCTGCAACAGAACCCTGGTGTCCAGGCCAGAATCTGGGGTGCAGCGGAGCGGGGCACTCCATCCACCTCCTTCTGAGGGATGACGGAGCTTATGTGTATAGCTGAGGGTCTCCAACGCTTGGAAGGGCCTTCCCCAACATGCTTGTGGGCTGCCTGTGTGGCCCTGAGGCCACCAACCCTCTTTCTGTGGCCCCAAGCTCCTCCCCTTTTCCTGCCTGAGTCCTACTCTAACTCCAAGGAACATAACTCCCTTCCCTTCAAGAAACGTAACTGGAACCTTCCCTCTTAGGTTGGCAGGTAAAATACTATGTAATGCTAAAATGATTTTTCCTATAAGTCTGTCCCACACAAATACTGGGTGTCCTATACTAAAATGATACTCATTGTTTATCTGAAATTCCCATTTCACCAGGTATTTTATATTTTCATTTGGTATGTCTGGTGACCTTGCTCTGAGAGGACCCTGAAACATGGAATGAGGAGACACTGAAGCAGGGAGGACTGAGTCCTACTTGTGGTAGGAGACCCAGAAGTGCTTCGGGGTGGCCTGGAACTCTGTCAGTGTCCTGGCCTCACACCTGGGGTGCCAGCTGTGTGCTAAGTGTGGCTGGGGAGCGCAGACCCAGGCCATTTGTGCCTCTCGAAGGGCAGCTGGGACTGGGAAAACCAAAGACTGGAAAGGCAGTGGCAGTGCTGGCTGGGAGGGCTCCCTCCACCGCTCCAACAGGTGGGGTGACAGGCACATGGCTGATTAGCTTTGGGCATGTGAGGAGACTTCTTTTGGATTGAAGTTGGGATGTCAGCTCTCCAGAGGAGGTGCGGAGCACTCAGGCGCAGAGAACGCTCTGGAAGGCGCTCGGGGCCGGCACTGCGGCCTGGCAGCAGGCCAAGGACTCTAGAGGAAGCCGTGGACTGTTCTATGCAGCCCCCTCTCTGTACCCAAGAGGGGGTGCAAAGTTCTCCCCTGGCTGAGAGACAGGAGCCGTGGGTATGGGGCCGTGTCATTCTGGGGGCAAGGGCAGTGTAGTGGAGGGAACTTCCGGCGTGGAGGGCTGGGCAGCAGCGCCCAGCTGGGGTGGGAGCGCCTCCTTGTCTCTGGGCTGGGTGACCGAGAGAATGGAGGGTCGTCAGGAGCATCCTTAGCTGACCCAGGTTTCTGCAGATGCTGGCATTTTAGGGTAATAATAGCTGGCGACATTCCTGCCCACATGTTTCCACGGGGCTGCCTCTGCCCGAGCCTTTGGTGAGGTTGTCACAGCCCTGAGCAGGCAGAGTTTCCAGGGCCAGCGCCAGGAAAGACTGGAGGCGCTCAGCTGTGTCAGACGTGTGAGCGCTTTACAGGCTCCTGACTGGCCCTGTCTGCAGGTGAGAAGAAGACTCAGAATGGGGAAAGTCTGACTTACAAGTCCCTAGGGTAGAGGGGAGGCACCCCCTCTTTCCTTCCTAACTCTCTGGTCACCTGGCACCAGGAGACAGGCAGCTCCTCCCTGACGGCCCCAGAGCTCCCTCTGTCTCACACTGTGACCCCCAGAGTCTGCCCTCTATACAGTCTTAGGTCATAGTCAGGTACTACCCTCCCCCTTGACTGTGACCGGGGAGACAACTTACCGTCATTGCCTCAGTTTTCTTGTATGTACAAAGGGGCTCCTGTTGCTCACTTTGGGACATATGGTGCTGTAAAGATGAGCTAGAGGTGACACATAGGGACCCGTCCCCAGAACTGAGCTGTGTCGATACTGTCTTGCCCTCTGCCCCTTTGATTCCCTGCCATGGCCACTTGGCCAGTCCAATCTGTGTGTCCTTTTTTCTTCAGCCTGTAACAGTGGGCTCTAGAGAAGCAGGAGGCTGAGTGGCGATAAGGAGAGCTCTGATCAAGCCTGATGTTCTGGGATTCTCAGTACAAAAACTATCCATCACGAAGATGCGCTTATTGGCCTGCTGGGAAGCTCTGCGCATTGCTGGGTCCTCCCCCCAGCGCTATCCTCGAGCTCCTGCCGGCCACGTTTTGGCCCTGTAGGTGGTGATGTACCCTGGGAGTCAAGTGGCTTGGGGCGTGGTGCACACGTATATCCAGAGACCTCACAGGTCCTCATTTTACAGATAAGGTAACCAAAGGACAGACAGGCCCCATAATTTTCCCAGCAGCATCCAGTCAACCAGTATTTGAACCCAGGCAGGGACCCTAGAGCCCGAGTCTCACCCTATACCCTGAACCAGGTTTCAGTGGCTGAGAAGTGTGGCAAGTACACCATTAGGGTCTGAGGGGGGAGTCTGTGGGGGACAGTGAGGGACAGAGGTGCCCTGCCTCTTGTGATGTGGCACTGCAGCCCCCCCCCACTCCCAGCAGGCTCCCCATCACTTTCCCCTGACATCCTGGCTTCTTTCTCATCCTGGAAGCATTTGTGGCCCAGCATGCCTGCAGGGGTCGAGGAATGCCTGACCCCAAACAGTGCCTCGAGCCAAGCGCGGAGTAGCCAGAGTTTGTTCAAGGCTAGGGTGGCCAGGTTGAGGGCTCTCTGGTTGGCCTCAACCTCTGCCAAGGAGTGCTGCGCTGCTCCCCACACCCTTCACGATGTGCTCGTGTTTCCCTGCTGGCCTCCCCTCTGTCCCCTGGCAGCAGGGAGACCCAGAACAGAGATGGGGGTGCCTAGTTCCTGTGGAGGGAAGGAGCCTGACGAGTGTGCCGTTGCCACGGTGACCCAGTATAGCATACTGGCAGCTCCATAGAAGAGTATCCTGTCCCAGTTCTGGAGACCAGAAATCCAAAATCAAAGTGTAATCAGCTTCATTTTCTTCTGGGGTCAGGAGGGCAGGATGTGCTCCAAGCCTCTCGTGCGGGCTTGTAGATGGTGTCTTCTCCCCGGTCTCTTTCTGTTCTCTTTCCTCTGTGCACCTGTGTGTCCAAATTTCTCCCTCTTATGAGAGCAGTCATGGGATCGGGGCCCAGTCCTCTTCACCAAGTGCATCTGCCATGATCCTGTCTCCAAAGAAAGGCCCGTGCTGATGTGCTAAGGGTTAGGACTTCAGTGTAAGAATTTGGGGGAATCTGAGCCCATCGCAGGGTGTTCTGAGGCAACACGGTGCAGAGAAAAGCGTATGCACTTGGGCTCTTAGGGACTTGTTTCGAACCCTAGCTCCCTCCCATCAGGGTGACCACGGGCTCTGGGGAGTCTTCCTCATCCTCAGGCAGATGCTGACCACACCCACTGTGCAGGCCCTGGAAACCCTTGCAGGGATTTGGTTGTTGTCCCCTTACCCCCCTGGCTTTTTGCCTTTGCTTCTTGGGAGCCTCCCTCAACCCCAGTCAACTCAGAACTAGAAAATGGAAGAAGCAGAATAGTTCTTTGTCCTTTGACACTATTTCAGGGTAGCAGTGAAGTCCTGGGTGGACAGTTTCACCATTTCAGGATACTGTGGACGCTTGGGGGCAGTTTCCAGGCCAGTGCCCTGCCAGGTTTCATGCCATGTCCCCAGGCCACATCCTTGCAGGCTTCAGAACCTTCTAAATATAGCTCCCTTCATGTGCCAACAGGGAAACCATGCTCAGGATGGCTTTAGTCCCTTCGACCAGCTTCTAAGCTGGCACTCAGGGTAGGAGGGGGAGCTGGAAAGACAGGGAGTGGCAGGGACTGCAGAAGCCACAGGGTCACTTGGGCCTGGACATCAGGGGTGTGGCCTTGGTCTGTGTCTGGGATGTTTGGGGCGGGCAGCCCTGCTGAGCTGCAACTGAGCAGGAGGAGATTGCTTGGCCTAGGGAGAACCAAAGGACGATCTGCCCCCCCAGGAGGAGGTGGGGAGAGCTGGTCTTCCACGTGCCCGCTGTCACCTCTGCCAGGTGGGTGACTGGGCAGAGCCCTTGCCTGAAGCCTCAGTTTTCATACCTGTGAGGTGGGGGGAGTAGCCATGCTGGGAGGACTCAAGAGCGCCTGTGCCTCTTGGTGGTCACTCCCGGCCCTGCGGAGCCACCCTTGCATTGGGGGCAGGGGACAGGAGGCTGCCGCAGCCCCGGGAGGCCAGGTCAGCACGCAGCATGGCATCTCACCCCTCCTCCCAGGCAGTTCCAGCAAGACTTTGTGCTCTGCCATTGGTGGTCTTCAGTGTAGGCTGCGTGGCTTGTGGAGTCCCCCTTTGTAGTCCCAGGGCCTAAGACGGAGGGGCCTCGTAAGGTCCTCACCCCTCAGAAGTTAAGGCACCAAGCCCAGAACTTCTGTGGTTTTGGATGGGCCAGCTCCTGTGGCTCATGCACCCCAGGGCTCAGCTGCTCAGCCAGCCTGGGCCCAGTTGGGTTCTGAGACCCCTTCCTACGTTGGCCTCAATGTGGACACAATGCTTGGCATAGCTAACAGAAACTACAACTATCGAAAACGTTAACAACCTGGCTTCCTCACCTCCGGGCTGCCTGTACCTGGGGGCCACAGACCCACACCCTTCCCTCCCACCTGCTGAGCGTGGAGGCCCTGACCTCTTCCTCAGGGTAGTGACACCTCAGGGTAGAATGCGGGGGGGGGCCCTCCCTACTGCCGAGGGGTCCTCAGGAGACCCCTCATATGAACATTGTACCACAAGGGTGGCCTGGTCTTCCGCTAATGAGTGACCCCTCTGCCCTAGGACTTCCTTTACAGTAGGCTGCTGCCCACCTCCTTGACACCCCTGTATGTCAGTGGACAAGGGCAGAGGCCCAGACGTGTTGGGAGCATCTGGCCCCAACTGTTTTAGTCTTTTTGGTTGACAAGATGGCCACTGGCCAGGCTGTGTGAGGAATCAGACATTTGAGTTGTGAGGGACTGAGAGCACACGCCTAGCGCTCTATTGCCACGGCCGCCAGGCACCTTGAATGTACTGTACACCGCAGCTCTGCTGGCTTTTCTCTTTAGCAGAAGTCAGATTTGCACTCCAAGGCCACACAGCTCTTAACCAATATTCCAAGTTTGCGCACTTGGGCATTGCAGGGTTTCTAGGTTTCTAGGATGACAGTTCTTCCATGGGATTTCTGGGGTCTGCTGGCAGTGGCACCGCACAGCCCACCCAGCCAGAGGAAGGCAGCATCATAACAGACCCTTGAGTTTCTTCAGGAACTGTCACGTGGAATTAGCCTGCGGGAGGCCTCGGAGGTAGCCAAGTCATGTCAGCAAAAGCTAGTGTGCTTGGATTTGTCAGGGGTCTTTGGCAAGCTTCTGTGCCACCCCCCAACTTTTCCTTTCTTTGAAAAGATGGAACTGCTTCACCCGCGCTTGGGAGGGCTGCGACGCTCTGGCACACATGGAAGCCCATGGGGAGGAGACGGGCTCTTGGTGATGGCCAAGTACTTTTCTTGATGGAGACTTGTGAGCAGTAGAGGCTCCCAGGCAGAGGGGGCCACGTCCAGCGCAGCTCTCAGTACTCCAGAGGGAGGACAGTGGAGGATGAAGAAAGGAAGATGAGAATCAGAAAGCTGCGGTAGGGGGAGC
Source organism: Tympanoctomys barrerae (assembly GCA_002564285.1). NCBI lineage: Eukaryota > Metazoa > Chordata > Mammalia > Rodentia > Octodontidae > Tympanoctomys > Tympanoctomys barrerae. Next base: position 658 of record NDGN011489526.1, on the reverse strand, counting down.
CCTCTCCTGACAGGAGAAAACACAACCCCACGACTGCAGTGTGTTTACTTACACAGTCAGCACAAAGAGGCTGCTCACAGAGAGACTTAGGGGGAGGGGAGGATCTGGAGCGAACATCTGCTCTTCTGTAGTTCATGCCTTGTGGTTACACAGGGTATGAGGGACACGGTGTCTATCTTATTGCAGGGCAAGGTCGAGTCACTGCGCAGCAGCTCCCTGAGCTGCATAAACTTCTCTTAGGGCCTTGCTGAACTCACAAGAAACAGCAACCTTTCTAGAGACCCAAGGTGCAGACAGCTCCACTCCCAACAGAGGGCTTGCTTCCTTTTAATGAAAGATCAGGGGAGCCAGTGAGATATTTCAGCGGACTAAAGCACTGCGTAGGCAAGCATTCCGTGCCAGCCCAGCCCCAGGGTGAGCCAAGCTGGCCAGAGTCCTGGTGTGGTGGCACATGCCTATAATCCCAGCACTGGGGAGGCTGAAAATAGGATTACTGCAGTCCAAGCTGTGTAGTAAGACCCTGAAACAACCAAATACGGGGGTGGGGGGGGAGAGAAAAAAAAGAAGAGGAAGAGGAAGAGGAAGAAGAAGAAGAAAAAGAAGAAGAAGAAGAAGAGGAGGAGGAGGAGGAGGAGGAGAGGAGAGGAGAGGAGAGGGG
>NDGN011489521.1:4144-16315 GCA_002564285.1 Tympanoctomys barrerae | reverse complement strand
TTTACAAACACCATTAGAACAAATCACTCTATTCATTAAGAGAATGTAAGTATATATCTATCCATATGCTTTTGGAACTGGCTTTCAGGAGGAGTTTGGCAAGATTTGGAGCTGCTAACTAAGGAAGCATCAGAATTTTGTAAACTGAAGTTTATGGGATTTTCTGGTCAGTGTTCAAAATATCAGAACTTTGATAAAAATGTGGAGTAAAGACAAGGCTCCTGAGGTTTCACTTGTGAACACTGGCAGTTGGACTTGAGGCTGTGTGTTGTTCTCTGGTAGAAAAGTTTTCTACATTTTGCACATATCCTGAGTCTTGGTAAAAGTTTAAGACTGAAGACAGTGAACAAATTTATCTTGCTTAAGGAAATCTTAAGGCAGTCCAATAGTTAGGTTGGATCATTGGATTCCATATATGACTCTTAGCTAGATCTATAAAGAAAAATGAAGAAATAAAAGTCTCTTAAAAGTTTTCTGTTTGCCAATAAAGCATCTGCAAAGGAAAAAAAAAACAGAAAGTTAATTTCCTGAAAAGAATAGAACTAAGAAAAGAAGTAGGCATGTATTTGCATAAAGTCAATAGGAGAGATGGCTTAAAAGCATTACACCAGTCTTCAAGGCCTATCTTTCCCATGCTTAATGATGAAACAATGAAACAATTTTCATGGAGAAGAAAGCCATAGGGCTTCCTAAAGGGATACTTAGAGAATTGGATTCTTAGGATTCAATTTATAATGCCTAGGCATGTGGGCACTTTGGTCCCTCTGTAGCTATAATACTACTGTTGAAGATACTATCAGACCCTGGTGTTATCCATGTTGTGCTGGTTTCATGTGCATGTAAGATCCAAGAGTGTGATGGCATGGTGCTTACTGTACAGTTCAATAGTATATAGATAGTAATGTAGTGCTCAATCAGGGTACTAACTGTAGAAAACTCTGAAAGTGACCACTTTGTAAGAGCAACGAATGCATCCGACTTAGTAATGTTCTCCTGGAACAAAACTCCTTAAGTTGGGGACTCTGTGCATGTTAGCAGTGTTTAATGTTCTGCCAGGACATAACACACATGGCCTCAAGTCCAACTGCCATTGTTCACAACTGAAACCTTCCAAGCCTTGACTTTACTCTGCATTTCTATTAACATTTTGCTATTTTGAACTCTGACCAGAAAATCCCATTAAGTCCCACTTACAGAATTTCTGGGTTTCTTTAGCTAGACAACTCAAAATCTTTCCAAATTCCTACTGAAAGCCAGTTGCAAAGGCACATGAAATATATAGATAGGTGTAGTTACAGCAATGTGAACTTTTATTCTCAGAAGAGACTGTCATGCTGGGCTTTTCAGCACTGCTAGAAATGCTAAAACTTTGGCAACTTTTGTAGTTGGACTAAATGCATTTTCCATAAAGAGTTAAACATCAGAATTTGAAGCCCCTTGTGGAATGTAATGACTTATATAAATAAATATTTCATGAGAGCCATTTTGATGATCAGATCAGGGGGAAGCTATAAACATCAATGTGTTTATCAACTGGGTTTAGTAGCTGAATGTGAGATTAGAAGGTGCACCTGGTTGGAAGAGTTCGTCACTGGGGATGGGACCTGAAAAGGTACATATTCTTCCCTGTTTTTCCCATTATCTATACTTCCTGGCTGCTATGACATGAATGGCTTTGGCTCTAGGACTTTGGTATAATACTGTTTATGCCTTAGGAATATCTGACTAAAGATTTAATCTTCTGAAATGCCTGGGCCCAAACAAACTTCTTTAAGTTGTGGATGTCAGATATTCTGTCCCATCAATAGTAAAATTATTAAGCTATAATTCATGCCTAAGATTCCAAGGGTTCATTTGACAGGACAAGCACAGAGAACTTTTTTTTTCCTGTTTCTGGACATACCACAACTCAATATCACCATAGAATTACTTACTTCTGCTAGAGATTTACTCAGTTTAAGCATATTGATTTATTTAAAGAAAAGAAAATCACATGTGAAGAAACACCTGTTGAGCATTAGTTTACTTCCTGGGAATACAGTTGTGCTTTAATCATGGACCTACCTGGAAGAAATGGGCTGGGAAAATGATATTTGTAGTTGGCAAATAATATTATGGGATGAGACCTCTATGAAGAGGGATTATCAGGCATGGAAACCTTGGAGACTGGAAGAGTGTGACAATACGAATAGTTAATCTGACAGTGGAGGAGCTAGTAGATATATTCATGAGGAGCCTCAAGTAATTGTGCTACTGATGGGCAGGAAACAGTCAGTGCAGTTTGTGAAGTTGTATACTTCCACTGTATTCCATCTCAGTTGCTCACTGCTATTTGATGAGATCACTTCACTACAATCACCTATCACTTAGAGTCTTATCTATCTGAACCCCAACACCAAAACCTAAGAGAAACCCAAAACACCCACAAAACAGGAGGATTTCTGAGCCCTCATGCCTCACATTTTTCATGCTTTCTCACTGATGAAACCTGCTGTTTCCATTCCCTGTAATCTTCTACAGTTTGCCGAGACTCTCAGTAATGTCTCTGCCTTCTGTGTGATGGATTGCTTTCTTCTAGGTCCTCTCTGGAAATTGCTTCTACTTCTTATCTCCATTTTATTATTGGGTCCTAACTGAGATGATGCCTTGATTTTAAACTTCCAAATTCGGCCCCACCTTTGTGGTCTATATCCCTAACTCTTCTTCGAGGGTATGATTGTGCACCATTCAAATTATGGCTTTTGGACAAAAAATTCAAATTTACCCTGTTTTATAGCGGAGTAATACTCCATTGTGTAAAAATACCATATCTTCCTTATCCATTCTTCATTTGATGGTCATCTGCAAACATTGGATTGTCTCCTTAGTGTGAGAACCTGAAAGAGAAAAATGGAATCTATAGGATACAATAGACACTGGTAAAAGGGAATGAATTTATTCAAAAAGAAATAATTGAGAAGGATAGGAAAGGGAGTGGGGGGAAGGAATTTATCTATGCATGAAGACAGGATACTTTTGACAGCTGCACTGTGCATTTCTGCTGGTCGATGAAAAGAAGCAATTAATGTTTTAATTTGTTTTGTCTCTTTTTTCAATTGTTCCTCCTTTTTGTCTTCTTAGTTTATTGCAAGTTTTTTCCGTTTCTGCATTCTTCTTCCAATTTTACATGCATACATCTGGTAATATGAATGACTATTTGGGAGACAATGTTATGCATTATAACAAATGTATGAAATGCCTATTAATTTGTTAAGTGAGAAATCAGTATCACTTGCAATTTTTCTGTTTAAATTCTAATCTGTACTCTCTTTAAAAATAAATAAATGATAAATAAATAATTATGTTTTTCTTAATTAGCATTTTTAAAAAATTTTCTGGGTTATCTTGTTAGATAATGCTGATCATATTTGTTCTACTTCAACTCAGTCCTTACCAGACCTCATCAGATTACTTCATTCTGCCAGGAAGACACATAAATCATTGACTAGCTGTAGTCACGGGACTAAGAATCCTTGGATTTTCATTCTTTATTTGGTGAAATATGTTTTTCCCTCAGAAACAAAATCAAACAAAAACAAAATGGCTCTCTCAATTTCTTGAGTCAGACTGGATATACTTAGTAAAACCTAGAGAGAGATAAAGATGTGTTCCTTTTTAATTGAATGTGTCAACTTATTTATCTAATAAGGAAAGTATTGCTTCCTGATCCTCTATTATTTTCCACTTCGCTGCTGCAACAAGATACTGACTTTATATTTCCAAAATAAATAGTGTTTCAGAAGTTCAGGGACAATATTGCCCTCTTCTTATTATGACAAGAGCACCCTACCTACTTACAACTCCTTACTTTGAGGCATGGGTGAATTGACCCTTCTCTTGTCTAGAGATTGGGTGCACAGATGAATGAATGACCCATTTTTTGCTAATGAGAATCAGACCTAATACTTGCATTTCAGAAAGAAATGAAAGAAATAGCTACTGTAAGAAATAACTACTTCTTTGTTACAAACTTGGAGAGGGGTTGATTATGTTGTTGGCAGGCACTTCACTTGAGAATGAGTGGAGCTAACAAAGGCAAACAGTAAACCAGGCTGAGAGACATGGAGTCCTGATAGTACATTGTAGTCTGCGGATCCTGCCATTCTTTGAAGGTAAATCCATTATAACTTTTTAAAAAATGTGCGAAATACTGCTTCTGATATCTGTTTCTGTTTTACTTTTTGAACTTGTTTGATTTAGAACATTTTGAAATGAAAATAAAATGCATTACACAGTGGACCAAAAAATAAATAGTGAGAAACCTACTCAATTTTGTGTCCACTTGAGGTATCCTCATATATTTTTTTCTTTTACATTTGGACCTAGTCCTGTTTGTCTAATACAGAAATGTCTAGCTTGTCTTACATAGTTTGTTTTATAGAACAACTATATTTTTCAATCATGTCTTCCAAGGCAATTTCTGAGAACTTGGAGAGAAAAGATGACACATATCCATCCATCCATCCTTAAATGCAGTAAAATATATGCCTCCTTTGAATACAGTGGATACTACGGATTTTTTTCAACTAAAGTGAATTTATTTTATTGATCCTCAAAACTCAGTTTCAGTTTCTAATGTAATGAAAATAACTGCTACTTAATTGTTTCATTTATTATTTGTTAGTTATACCCAGAAATCCACGGCTGTGATTACTGTCTTTTTTTCTAAAGTTGTGTGGTTTATAGTTAGTAGAGGGTAACATTAAAACTGACTATCACAATCGCAGGAGTTAAGATAAATCGTCAGGAGCAGAGAAATATAACACAATTCAATCTGTTAATGTCTAGAGACTTACGAACCTGACTAATTATTGATAACTAAATACAACCAAAACTGTGAAATTCGTATTTCTTTGTGAAATGAAAATCTGTATCACTTGCAATTTTTCGTTTTAGTTCTAGTTTGTATTCTCTTTAAAATAAGACAAATAAATGAGTGAATTCTGAATAGAGAAGTTTTTCAAGCCAGAGCTTCTTCTTATGAAGAAGTTACTTGTAACACCCACAGTAAGATTGGAAGCTTGGGATCAGCAATTGTATTTTTTTAGGGAAGAGTTTGCAGGGTGTTTAGGGCTTCACTACTACATCAGACTCATAGTGATCCACGTGCTTACAGCCTCCCAAGCACTGGGGTTACAGGGGCGCGCCACCACACCCAGTCTCAATTGCCATCTCAGGGCACCCCAGGTGCAGGGCCGGCACAGCAGGCCTGGGGATTATTTTATTTTATTTTATTTTATTTTATTTTATTTTATTTTATTTATTTTTTGCAGAACTGAGGATTGAACTCAGGCCCTTGCACTTTCCAGGCAAGCGCTTATTCTATTGAGCCATCTCCCCAGCCCCAGGCCTGGGGATTGAATCCCTGTCCCCTGTGCCTGCTTGCAAGTCCCTTAAATCCACCGAGTTATTTGGGCATCCTTCCACAATTGTACTTTAAAGTAAAGAAAATTGTGTCTTAGAAATATATCAGAGGGGCCAGAAAGATAGCTCAACAGTCTAAGCATCTGCCTGGCAGACACGAGCATCCCAGTTCAATCCCCAATACCACATGTGTCTCCATGCTCTGCTGGCTACTGAAACTTGGGCGTGGTGGAGCATCCTTGCAATACTAGTACTGGGGAGGATGAAACAGGAGCATCACTATGACTCCAAGCTGCATAGCATGATCCTGTACCAAATAAATAAATGAATAAGATGGAACAAAAGATGGAAATGTATCAGAGAATTGGGGATTAAACTACTTTACCCAGACTTTTTTTTCATTTTCACTTTTGTTGGGTGACTGGATCTTGTGGTGTTGCTTAGGCTGGCCTCGAATTTGCAAGCCAGATTTCAGTCATATCACATCACATAGAGCAACAGTTAACTTTTGCTATATAACAAGCTCACTCCCGAGAACTGATGGCCTAGAACACCATTCATCTTACCTGTCTTTGCACTTTGGGGGTCTTAAGGAATTGCTCTTAGTCTGAATGAGTCATTTAATCTTTGTAGTTAGCTGACATTTTATCTGGTGCCTGATGTTCTGCAGTGGCTTCAATTATATGTGACATTACTATTTGACAGTGGTGCTTGGTAAAAATAGGAGGCCTCAGTAAAGAAGTATGTTTCAAATATTCATTTCTGTTAAATGTTCTAATCTCTTATTGACCAAAGCAATTTCCCTGTTTAGGCCAACTTTACAAGTAGAGAAATGAATCTAAGAAGTGTTCTCAAGTTGGAAGGCTCAGGTACCAGCGTGGCTACCTATGATGGCAAGGTGAATGGTTACAAGTGAAATTCAAAATAGATAGCAAGAAAAATCACTACCATGGAAAAACATTAGCTCAACAGAAGATAACGTTCAGACAAAAGTAAAGAGAATTTATTTTGAAAACATTTTTGCTGCCCTACATTCCATAGGATTGACTTCCAAGAGGAAAGACTTAAAAGCAGAGCTGAAATCCCCTCGACAGGGAGAGAATCTTCCCAAGTTTACCACATGCAGCAGTTCGATCGCTTCTGTCATATTTATTCTTGTGCCTCTCCTGGAAAAAGAGAAGTCGGAGATGTAGATTATTGGATAGGTAGTCACCCCCTTTGGCAGTGTTCAGTATCAAAATTGCTGTGTAAGAAAGACTCCAACTTCAATCCCACATTCCCTTAACTGGGATATGAAAAACACTTTGGCTTGATTCTGCCATTTTCAACATTTTAGTCACAGAAAATATGAGATATAATTTGTGCCACTCTCTCTAGGTTTCTGTAATGGAGATGAATTTGTCGAAGTGCAAAACTAAAGCTGGCTATCGTAATTAGAGACTCCCAGGAGTCCAATCTAGTAGCTAAAAATAGGAACATTAATTCAAAATCAAATCAATGTGAATGTGAATAGACTTACGATCTTCTTCAGAGTGATAGTCAGTGAGTAATATGTAGCATTTATATATATATATCTGTCCAGAACAACAAATGTATCTCAAAGCACATTAAAAATAGCTATTGTGATCTCAGTCATGTAACTATCCAATATTACCTAGAATTATCAGAATTCCAATAAAATAATTTCCCTGAGTGCTGTGTTTCCCCCACTGAGATAGGATTGTGGGAAGGAGCCTATGAACCCGTTCTCAGGGTTATGATATTCCGTACATCCAGCACAGAGTCTTCCAAGAGGTCGAATGAGTGCACGATTGCAATCTCAAGATTGCATGAGACATCATTCTCAGCTTTGGTGGTGAAGAACTGAATGTCTCACATCTTAGCCAATTGGATAAAATGTGTACAGACATCCAAAAAAAAAAAAGAAAACCCTTGAAGGTTCAGTTTGTCAAAGGGCAATGGAAAGCTGTGTGTTTTTTCTCCAAAACTGTGAGAAAACCATGCATTAAATATCACCATTTCAAATGCAACCCAATCAAACATTGGCAGTTTCAGATTGTTTTATTTTGAGAATTTAGCTTATCTCCATGGGATAAGTCTTTTTAAACCAGCTTTCACTAAAAATGTCATCTCTCCCAGCTGCTCACTGGTTAGCAGAAAGAGTGGTAACAGAAGGTTTCTTCTGCTAGCCCTTTCTATAATATCGTCATCCAAATTTACATGGCGAAGATGTGGGAGCTATTTATATGTTGATTATTACAGTGCTGCAGTTTATATTTTTCCCAGCACAGTTGAAAATTATATTTAGAAAGGCTGACATCATCTTTAAATATATATTATAGCTCTCATTTGGTGGAGATGAGCTGTTGAAATACATGCCACCTACTCAACTCCTTAGAAAAACGGCATAGATGCTTCACACACGGTTATATATAAACCCGCACCTTGGCATGCAGCTTAACTGGAAGCTATCAGACTTTGAAGGAATATTGTGCATGGCAGTTTTTGCTTTCTCAGCTTCCTTTTTATTTAAGAAAGAGGATGGGCAATGTAACGTAGATGTAAAAGAAGAATTTTTTAGCCAAATGTAGGGGCTCTGCCTGCTAGACTTGCTACATAGTGTAGTAGCTGTTTGTGTGGGGATGGGGCACTTAACACTTATAAAGTCTTTGTTTCTTAATGTAAAAATGTGATTATGAGTGCTTTAAGGATGATATAAATATGATGCCATCTAGTTAATGGTTAGTGAAAAAATATTAGTATGTTCCTCACAATAAAACCTGTGCTTTAAATAGACAGTGATATTCAATATTGTGGCAAATTGACTAGGTCACTGAGTGTGAGCATATTGATAAAACATTATTCCTATCATTTTTATGAGGATTTCTCTCAGTAAGATCAAGAGACTGAATAAAGCAGTTTGATCTTCCTAGGACAGGTGGTCCTCATCTAATCAGTTGATCCCTAAATAAAATGGATGGGTATGTCTTCCTGCCAAGTAAAGGATAATCCTCTCTGTGTAAAAGCCTTAGAAACTAAAACGTTGTCATTTTCCCTGTCCCTGGATTTGAAGAGTAGCACTGGATCTTTTTGAACTTTGATCCTGCTACCATTTATATGGAAACTATTCCACCAACTTTCAAGCTTCTCAGGACTTCAAACTCTGATAGAAGCTTAATTATTGGTTCTTTGAGTCTCCACCTTACAGTTTCAAGCTGGAAATGCAACCTCTAGTGAGCCTGTCAGCGACGTCTTTATCCTAAATTTCTTTCTCATTGTCTCTCCATTTTTTCTCCTCATTTCTCCCTCTCTTTATCACCCCTTTAGTAATATATAAAATATGCATGTATATAAATACACACATATATAGCATATATATAAGCACACATGCACAAATATGCTTTGTGTATCTATAAATTCAATATCTAAGTTTCTATGGAGGTATTTCACAAATACATTGATTATTTATGTGTTTATTTCCCAACAGTATTGCTATTTTCCTAGTTTTATTTAGTTCATTTAACAGATAAAATATAAAAGCTCTGTCTAAAAAATAATGTGATTTAGAGCCACAGAGGTATGCAATAATGAAGCCCAATATACAACCTAGAAATGCAGTGTTATATTCTACTGACATACCTGCTACCCTACACTGTCAAAAGGTTATGAATTTGCAGGAAATTGCACTCAAAGACCCTGTAAATTATAAAGCAGTGTGGATCACCATTTCTCTGCATTCTTCTTGGTTAGCACGCAAGCTGTGAAATCTATGACACTGTTCTGCAGAGTCAGAACTGGGAACTATTTCACTGCCCCCCCAAAAAAATCGACCTCCATCCCATAGACATGAATCTAGATGGACTTCTCATTCTGGTCATATTTGCTTCTTCTGTGGTAATATAGGCATGACCACGTATCTTGAGGCATCTTCACAACTCCACTGACATCTAAAATGTTCAATACCAGAGCAAATGAATTTTAAAACAATGGGTTTTTTTTAATAGCTTTAAATTCTAGGGATTGCAATCTCACAATGAGGTTCATAGACTTAAAGTGTTAAAATCTTTACACTGTTCACTACAATAAGCTAACCTACACAGCTTAGATAAGAAGAACCAGACACACAAGCAAATGCTTTTATTGAAGTTTTATAGCACCCCCATGTCTCATAAACTGAATCCTCATAATGATACTTAGATACTGTATTCTGCCAAACTTGACTATTTTGAAAAAATTCCTTGAAAATCATTTATTCTACAAATGGAAATGAAAGTACAGCTGCAACTTCTATGAGTAGTGAGATGACATTTTATTTTTTATACACCCGTTGGCCAAAATTCAACTTTCATAAGCACGTTTGCCTGTCTTAAGCTTTTAAGGAGGCAGTTTTATGTTTCATACCTCTCTTTCTTCTTGCCTGTTAAGCGATACCAGTTTGAGCCAAGATCAGTTTTTGTATGAAGCTCAAAGGTAAATCATTTTATGCAGCATTTGCATAGGCATGATTGTTTCCACACACACCCCCCATGGAGGGAACAGCACTGCCAGACTAATAGATCTGAAACCTCATTCTCTACGTGTCATGCCCTGTTCAAGAAAAAAGTTTCAGTTTCATTAAATCAAAACGTTTCATGCTGTTATTCATAGTTTTCTATAACCTGACCCCACTTTCCTTTGTAGTTCTAATGAGAATAATATCTTTTTTAAAAGGAGTGTTTTTCTTTTCTTATGCCTTTTTGACTTCTAGAAAAAATAACACTTTAAGATGAAGTTGGAAAGGGTCTATAAATAATAATTCCATCTTCGTCTCTCTAGTTCAAAAACGGTTAAGAATTAAAATATGAAACACACAGAGATTCAAATCAAAACTTCATTACTCAAATGTAGGTAGAGAGGTGCAGCATGATTTTTAAGTGCCATTGTGTAGGCTTGCAAAGTTCCTGTCTTCCTTCATTGAATGCATCCCTTAGAAATGTACATGTCTCCACTGCTGGGATAGATCTGTCTTGGCCAGCTTGCAGCATGAGAATGAAACATAGGGCAATTTGCCCTTTCAGCAAAAGGCCAAAGGTAACAGAGACAATGGGCTGAAACAAGCGTTTTAAATGTCTTTCCCTTGTCCTCCTCAGGGTGAGAAATCCAGATAAGATGGACATGGGTGGAAAGATGGGTATGCTTCATGTTAGAACTCTGTATTTATGTTCTATTGCTGTACAATATATGACCACACCTGGAGTGGTTTAACTCGCTCAAAATACTGAAATTCAGAAGTTCGGGCAAAGTATATACTGATTCTCCATCCTGGGTGATAAGCTGACAGCAAGGTGCTGCATAGGTTGATGTCTTACCTGGATCCTTAGGGGGGAAAAATCTGGTTTCAAGTTCATTTTTGTTGCTTGAAAAATTCAGCTCCTTGTCACTGTAGAACTGAAGTCTCGGTTTTCTTGCCAGATGTTAGGGTCTCCTCTTAGTTCCTCAGGCTCTGCTGATTCCTAGCCACATAACTACTCCTCTCCCCTTTCAAGCCAGCAATGCACTCAGTGTGTCTTGTACTCCCAATTCTACTTTTAACTCCAGACTTAGATCGCTTTTAGAGTAGATTATTATTAAAAAAGAGTTTCAGAGTTTACGTTCCATGTTCCAAGAACCCATATTACCCAATTATCAATATCTCTCAATAGTGTGATGTTTGTCACTATGAATAAATCAATTTTAACAGATCCTATTGGCTAAACTCATTATTTGACCATACTTGCTCTAATTCACCATTGCTCTCCCAGAATTTTATCTGGCATGCCATATTATACTTAGTAATTATGCCAGTTATTCTGTCAACTTCATTAATTTATCGGTCTCTTGAATACTTCATAAGATCAGGGAGCTCTATGTTAAACAATGACTGAATTCACTGATGTTCACAGCTGAAGGTGCTGTGGGGTGAGGACATTCAGTGAAAGCATGGGCAACTGGGATATAACTGTGGGAGGCCCTACTGGGACAGAGCCTTACGAGGATGTGTCTTTTTTGGATGCTGCTTCCTTAGCCCCTGCTTCCCAGCAACAATGGTGAGCTGCTTTGGAACCAGCCAACCACAGAGAGAAACATCTAAAACTATAAGTCAATTAAACAAATGCTATCAGTGTCAGGAGTCTAAGAAATGGGAATGATTAACACAACAATCATGCAGTCTTGGTTTCTCTAGCTTATTCCAACTTCTTGATGTCTTTGCCTTTGATGACTGTGTCATTTTGGGGGACCACTAATAAAGGATTTGTTTAATGCCCCAGGAATAGGATTTGCTGATGTTTTCTTATTATGAATTTGGTATTACGTCCACATGGCTAGAGGAACACAGAAGTAAAGTGTTATTGTCATAACATTAAATCAAGAATATATATTAGCAATATAATATACTGTGTCTTCTTATGTTAACCTGGATTACCTGACATGAGATGGCATTTATTTGTAGTTACTCTTTGATTCTCCCATTTTGAAACTACTTTGTTAGAAAGAAGTTACTAAATACAACCCATATGCAAAGGAGAAAGTGTAACTTTACCTCTATACCTTTTTTTTTTTTTTTGTACTGGAGATTGAGAACTAGGACTTATACAGTGAAGGCAAGAACTCTACAATTGAGATATGTACCCATATTTTATGCTTTTAATTATAAACTAATAGTATAAAATTTATTCTGTAACTTTCATATATTTTCTCTCTCTCTGTCTCCCTCTGTCTCCCTGTCTGTCTGTCTCTGTCTCTGTCTCT
>NDGN011489520.1:0-13729 GCA_002564285.1 Tympanoctomys barrerae | reverse complement strand
AAGAAGGGGAAGAAGGGCAATTAGCCAGAAGGATCTGGGGATGTTTGAAGGAACTAGATGCAAGAGCTGGGAAGAAATTCCCATGAGTTCTAGACCATTTTCTTTTCTTCCCAATGACTTCTTTGCTTGGTTTCATTCTTCCCATCCTGAAAATAGTTGTTTCTGCTCTTTGCTCTGAGGCCACAATATAATTTGTACATTTTTTTATTTTTTTTGCCTGTTCAGTAGAACAGATGATTGGTAAGTTCTCATACAAATTTTAAATTCACCAGAGAGGAAATGATTAGCCTATCTCGGGTCACATGACCACAATAGTCCAATAAACCACATTTAGAAGGTCATGTGACAGCAGCATGGCTGCTGGAAGCTTAACCCTACAGGTCATGCTACTTCAGTGGGAAAGCAGGTCCTGTGAGCTGGGGATTTATAGCGTCTTGTCTGTCTCAACTCTACACTTTTGTCATACACAGTAGCTGTCCCTTATTCTCTGTGCTGATTACTGCCACCACACTTTTCCTTTAGCTCTCAACTCTTCCAGAAGTGCTGAGCCCATCTTTGAATGGGCATGTCTTGGCTGGCTCTTGTTTCCATAAAAAAATCCATAGACTGAGTGACTTAATGAAAAGGCATTTATTTCTTACTTTTCTGGTGGTTGGAAGTCCAAGCCTGGGGTGCCTGCAGGGTTAGGTTCCAGGGAGGATTCTCTTCTTTACCTGGAGGTGGCCCCTTTCTTGCTGCATCCTCACATGGTGGTGCAGGTGGTAGGGAAGCCAGCTCTCTCATGTTTCTTTGGTAAGTGTGTCTTTTATAACCTTATCAAACTTTATCGCACTCTTAGCACTTCATTTCCAAAAAGCATCCCATTGTTGATTAGAGGTTCAACATGAGAGTTTGGAGAAAGGCGCTATTCAACACATAGCACTATCTGACTCTGTCATCTTTCAAGGCTCACAGTATTTTTAGATTCTCCAGGGACTAAGGGTCCAGCCACACTGCCCTTTCAGAGTGAAAGCTCTTGGGATGCACATCAGTTGGAGTATTTACCACTTAGTGGTCAAGCTGCTTATTTACATTTTGCTTCTGTCCTAGGCCAGGGGCTGAGTCCCATTCATTACCATAGCCTCCCATCTTGGTATAGCGTGGGCTTTCAAAATCTATACCTCGAGGACAGTTATCAACTGGATGAGGTGTCAGTGGCAATGGGCAAATCATTGTGCAATCTATTCATTGCTGTGCTAAGAGTAGGTCCCTAGCACAGAGGGAAAAGATTCCTAATTCCATCCTATGAGGCTATGGCTTAAATGTGTCTCCTAATGTTCAAATATTAAAAACTCAATCTACATTGCATTGGTGATGGGAGGAAGGGCTGAATGAGAGCTGATTAGACCATGAGGGCTCTGCTTTTAAGGCTGGATAAGGTCTTTTTCTTGGGAGTAGGTTAGTTATCATGAGTGGGCTTTTATAAAAGCAGATCTGTCATCCACTTGCTGTCTTGCCCTTTCTTGTCTTCCCATGATGCAACACAAAGGTCCTCACTGGATGTGGGTTCTTGACCTTGGGCTTTCTGACTTCAGTGGTAAGGAAATGAATTTCTTTATCAATTACCCAGTCTTTGGTCTCTTCTTATGGTGGCACAAAATGGACTAAAGCGTCTATATAACGGGAGCACGCTGACTCAGGAGCTGTGATTTCTGAGCCACATTAGGAAGGTGCTTAGAAACTGTTCCAACAGATGATGTATGTGCACATGTGTATGTGCACACGTGTGCACATGTGAGCATGGTCATGCATATATGTGAGCAGGGTGGAGTCTGTGAAGACAAAATAGCTGCTCCAGTACTTTGTGCAGGTTTGGGACCGTAATGAGGCATGTGCTGCAATTTCTGCCTTTGGATGATGCATTTTAATGAGGCAGACAAGAGTGACCTGAATGAAAAAGCAGGGTTGCCAGAGTTAAATTCTGAATTATTTGCTTTTGGCTGATAAGGGGGACAGGCAATAGTGCCACGGTTGCTTGCAACAAAGAAATGTTTCTGTGACAGAATTAGTAAGAGAGCTCCCCCAGCCGTCTCTTTGCATTCATGAAGGGGCCTAGGAAAGCCAGAGAAAGGCATTGATCAACCTGAAAGGGAGGATTAAAAGGCTGCAGAGTCCTCCTTGCACAGGTTGTTTGTTCATTCTTGGGGAAGCTGTTACTTTTTGACCACTGGGTGCCATTTGGTAGGAGTATTTTGTTCATAAAATGCTGATGGTGATGACATCTACACTGCCCACCACTGTTACACCATGTGCCATGTAAAGCACATGGCACATATCACCTCAGTTAATCCTCACTGCATGACGGAGGCATGGCTTACAGGCAATTTTAATTTTCCCTATGAGACAAGACTCCACTCACTGAAGGTTCAAAAACTTGGAATCCTGTTAACCCAACACCTCTGACTGGCTCTTGCTCATTGCTCTGATCTCTGCTTCAACATGATTTCTCAACAGGCCTGCTCTCCTCACTTCATCTTAAGCAGTCTCTTGGACTCCGATAGTGTCCTATTCCTGTGCTTTGTGTTAGTTATCTATTGCTGTGTAGCAAATTGGCACAATTTAGCTCATGACAACACACATTAGCTCATACTTTCTGTGTCTGGTGCTTGAGCTTGGCTTTGTGTGTGTGTGTGTGTGTGTGTGTGTGTGTGTGCTTGAGTCAAGGTCTCACTATGCAGTTCAGGCTGGCCTTGAACTCATATTGTAGCCCAAGCTGGCCTTGAACTTGAAGGCCAATCCTTTTGCCTCAGCCTCTTGAGTTCTGAGATTACAGGCATGTGCTGCCACAGCCAGATGAGCTTGACTTTCTTGGGTTTTGTATTTCTCAGTCTGTGAAGGCTCCAATCAAACTGTTGACAGATCATGGGTCTCCTCTGAAGGCTCAGCTGGGAAGGATTTACAGCTAGTCACTGGTGGGCTTTAGTTACTTATGGTTGGTTGGACTGACAAACAAGTCCTCACTGGCTCCATTCCTTGGCATGCAGGTCTTTCCAACATGGCAGTTTGCTTCCTAAAGTTAAGTGACAGAGAATCTTCCTGTGACAGACACCATCTTACCTAGCCACATAATGGAAATAATGACCCATCCATCACCTTTGTTATATCATGTCATTTAAAAGCAAGTGTATGTATTCACCTCACATGAGAAAATTACACACATGATTAACAGATGGCAAATGCCTCTGCCCCAGTTGCTTGTAGTTGTGCTTGACTCCTGTCTAGCACCTCACACAGCCTGCCATGCAGACAAAGCTTGTGTACCGCTTTATCCATAGAATGTGATATAGAGCCTGGCACATAGTAGGTGCTCAGGATTCATGTTGGGTGAATGAAAGGCTTGTGCAAGATCACACTCAAGACTTCATTGCAAGGTCTGCTTCAGGGAACCCAAAATAAAGCTTTGAGGAAGCTAACCAGCTGGTCTTTAAGAAACCAGAAGGACTATGCAGACCAGATTAATGAAGGCTTCCTGAGCTTTTTTTTTTATTTTAAAGAGAATTAAAAAAAACATTAAAAATGATGTAGAATTTCAAAACAAGATAATAGAAAATCAACAATGGTTGTTATATTGTATATTGTTACCTTCAAAGTAATTCAGATTACCAGATAAAGGCATACAAAATTGATAAGGGTTAATTTAAGCATTAGCTGTTCCTTTCAATAAAAAAAATAGAAATTAGTAGTAAAATTATCTTAGCTATCATGATTTCTATGGTGCTTGTACCCATTTACACTCCCATCAACAAGTTGGATCTCATCTCAGTGGAGAAGGGTTCCTTTTTTCTCCAAATCCCTTCCAGCATTTATTATTGGTTGACTTCTTGATGCTAGCCTTTCTTTCTGGGGTGATATGGAATCCCAGTGTTGTTTTATTTTGCACTTCTTGAAAGACCAATGATGTTGAATTTTTTTCCATTTACTTATCTGCCATTTGTATTTCTTCATCTGAGAAGTATATATTCATCTCAGATGTCTGTTTTTGGATTGGGTCTTTGAATTTGGGGGCATTTAAAAAAAATTTTACTTCTTTATATGATCTAGATAAAACTGTCTGAGGGACAGTTGGTTAATTTTTTTCCCCAATTTGTGCGTTTTCTTCCTACTCTGTTGGTGATTTCTTTTGATGCTCAAAAACTTTTTAATAAGATGACATCCAAGTTGTTGATTTTTTGAAGTTTTTCCCATTCAGTTTGGAGTTTTCATGAATTCTCTACCTACCTCTATGTCTTCAAGATTTTTAACTGCTTTCTCTTCCAGTTGATTTAGTGTTTCTGTTTTAATGTTTAGATCTTTAATCCATTTTTACTTTAGGTTAGTGCTGGGTGATAGACATGGGTCTCATTTTAATCTTTGGCATGCAGAAAGCCAATTTTTCCGGCACTACTTATTAAAGAGGCTATTTTTCTTCTAGTGGACATGTATGGCTCTTTTATCAAAGATAAGGTGACTAAATGTGTTTATAGTTACTTCTGTATCTTCTAGTCTGTTCCAATGATCATGAGACCTTTTCTTTTTGCTAGTGCTATGTTGATTTTATCACAGTAGCTTTGTAGTATAGTTTCACATCAGTGGCAGTGATATTCCTGAGTTTCTGCTGTGAGATACATCTCTGTATCTTCACATGTCTTGAGGGTAGACAGAGGGAGTGAGGATCCTATATAAATGATGTTCTGTAACAGTTGTAAAAGACCAAAATCAAAATGAGCAAAGAAAAAGTGATGGCGTACTTTGTCTATACATGCTTTCCCTGGTTATTACTCTCTTCATTGTCTTTTAGCTATTTTACAGATCTAAAAGTTGTAGATCCTTGATGCTAGTGAAGAGGATTTCTTTTAGAGAATGCAAATTAGTTGTATGAGAGGGGTTAGAATTGATTATTGCCTAATGGTCGTGTGTGTGTGTGTGTGTGTGTGTGTGCATGCACATGTGTATGTGTATATCTGCATATGTTTTTGACAAATGTAATCTTTGCAGTTGTACCCAAGAGTAGCAGGTATAAATTTTCCCCAAATCGAGGCATACAATAATAGCTATTTTCTTTTCTCAAAATCCTTTTCCCATCTTATAGCTTTAAAATTTTTTATTTTTCTAAGCTATAATACATTAAAATAGGTTAACATTCAAAAGAAGTTAAATTATGTAGTAAAAGGAAGGCAAGTCGGTAGATGATAGCTTTTTATTTAAAAAATTTATACAATTTTATTTTATTTCATAGTGTAACTACACTAGTTTTGGAATAAATACAGTGATTATCTCCTCGCATTGTGGGAAGAATCGATGCTCTAGGACAGTCAGTTTTGCCTGTCCTGTCTTCTCCCATACCTAGCAGAGCCCCACATATGAATGAGAAGTTGGAGCCTAAGTTAGAAACTAAGTGAATTAGCAAAAGTCATACCAGCCTTGTTAGCTGATTTGAAGGGGAAAGAAAATTGTTTTAATTTTACTGCCATTTAAACAATTAACAATCTTTTTTTTTGTTCAATGTTTACTAGTTGAATAATTTATTCAGCAGGTTTATCTCCACATTCTGACAATAAAAACAAATCTAATTCTAGGTGCAACTAATTACTTGTTGACTTTTAAAAATGTAATGGGTTTACATACATGCTGCATGACTATAATGTGGTAGTGTATTTCGTTTTGTTTTCTTGTGAATAGAGATTCCAATTTTCCTTTTGACTAACTGGATAATATGAAGTAATAACTTTGTTGTTACAAGATGCCTGCTACCTGGTGAAATGTTGTGATACTTAAACTAAAACAATCCCTAGAGGTTGGATTTTCCCAATTCTAATTGATGTGTAAAGGCAGTTAAGGTGTTTACCAGATCTGGGACTGAGTTTTATTCTAGAATACTCATAAATCACATGCATTTCTAAATTTTTATCCAAAGAGCTTTGTCTTAAATTTTAGAATTCTGCTTAGATGCATCTACAATTCTTCGCTCTAGATAGTGACATTACTTTTAATGCTTTTGAAAATGTTTATTCATCAAAACAGATTGCTAAATTTATACCTATGGTGAAAGCCTCACATATACACACACATACTTATGGAGTTTGAAATGTTTTATAAGTACTTATATATGAATATTTAGAATTTAAAAATCCCAACAAGCTTGAATCTTACAAATAAGTGGCAGCTTATTTAAAAAAAATTAGAGCATTAGCTCTAATTTTCTGACCCACTGAAGGTTAAAGTGACAAATCTGTGTAAGATTCTTAGGATATTTCCTGGTCCAAAGAAAATGTTAATGACATGTATTTATTAATATTATTAGTAGCACAGGTAATATCATTTGAATTTGTAGGACGAGTTGGGACAATCCTTTTTTCACTTATCACTGGGTCATACCTTACACTCCTGCATCATAAGACATGTTAATAAGAAAAACCATAACATATTTAATTAAGGTTTTATGGGACATGACAACCTCTACTCTGGATACTTGAAATTCATGGGGATATATCTGATTTTATGCTTAGGTGCAACAGTGTGGGCCATGCCTTGTAAAAAAATGGGAAGATAGAGGATATGTACCAGTAATGATGGACTAAGGGGGACCCTGCAAAGAGCTGTGGTTCAGAGTCTATTTGACCTCTCTCTGCAGCAGTCCTTCCTTCTGGGTATGGGACAGACCCTTCGGAGGTGAGTTTTAGTTTCTTTATGGCCAATTTTAACATTAAACAGAGAGGGGAAAATGTATGATTTTTTAGTGTTCTGGAAATAGAGATTCTAGTTTTTGTGATTCACTCTGGGGAAGATCAATTCTGGTGTCCATGACTTGCCTTGGAGGAGAAATGAGGGGGAGGGGATGAGAAGGCAGAGAAACTTTGCTTCCTGAGGCCTTCCGGGCTCTTTTAGTTCGAAGCACAGAGCACGCTATGCTTCATAGTGCCACTTTTCAGGTGCCAACAGGTGACAGTGCTCATGAGTGAGAAACACAGAAGAGTCTAGAAGGTGATATATAAGCTGGATTTGAAAACCAGAAAAAAAAGAGAAAGGCTTAGTGACAAGGGAAAGCCAGAGAAGGCCAAACACAGCAGAAGACATCAGTGGTCTGTGTGGAAAGTGAAGGGTCTAACAGTCTGCTAAGCTAATAGATTTAGAATTTATGTCCCAGTTCAAGAGACAGCCATTAAAAGATTTGCCATGACAAATGAAGTGATCATCCACTTGTTAGCATTTAACCTAAAGAAGTAATTAAGCAAGTGCCCAAAGATTTATGTTCATCATAAAGTAATGTTTATAAAATCATAAATTTGGGAACAACCTAAATATTCAGCAGTAGCCAGTTTATGCGGAAATCATAATAATGTCTATGATTTTTCATATACTAGCAAGAAAAGTTGTGCATGAGATCTTTTTTTTTTTTCTTTCAGTACCAGGGATCAAACTCAGGACCTTGCACTTGCCAGGCAGGGGCTTAAACTGCTGAGCTATATCCCCAGCCCTTGCATGAGATCTTGTTGAGTGAAAAAAAAATCCCATAACCATGTTTTTAAATAGTCTTAGTATTGTTTTGTAAAAATATATATGTACACATGACTTGGCACCCTGGAAGAGTCCAGAAGGATCTACACAAAAAAAGTTAACAGTGGTTATCTCTTGATTATAAAATTCTGGGTGATTTTAATTGAATCATTTTTATTTTTCTTATCTATATTCACCAGTCACTTTATACTGGATATGAATTAAATATTTGTTTGGAATAACAAAAGGAAAGGAAAGCGGTTAAATTCTGTTGTACCAGCATTGCTCATAAATAAAGGGGAAAACCTCTTTTTTTATTGGAGAAAATAATGTCAGGAGTGTGGCGCTGGAGGGAACAGATTGGAGTGGGTGGAGGTGAGAAACCAGAGATCAGACGCCAGCAACAGTGAGAGGGAGCTGAGAATTGAGGGAGGATTTTGGGAGGTGGGCGGGAAGAGGTCTTACAAGCCCAAATCTGACAGCGTTTATTCCTGCTGCAGCCCCATTTGCCTTCTCTACTTCTTGACAAATCTCCTCATTAAGGCAGAGATGCTCAGCTTGCCTACTGCTAGCATATTGTCAACTTTCTCAGGTGTACTGCCAAATTTTGATCAAAGCATAAAATTTATACTTACTATGGCTGCATATTCCATGACAAGGCCTATAATATGAGATGCGGGACATTTTAATTAAAATAAATCTCAGTTCCATGTTCCTGCAGAATGTTTTTCTACTTGGACAATAACAGTACATGCACTTGCCTGAAATGAGAGCTGCAAGTATAGTGTGTCCTTTACCAGCTTTGCTGAAATTTGAGGCAAATGTATGAAGCACTAAGAAGTTTCATTTTGCTAACTGTGAAATGAGCGTGAGTTTATTGGGCAGGAGGAGGTTGAGGTTTAAAAACCATACATTGCATGTGACTGTGTCTCGGAGAGCCCGATACTAGCAAATGTGGAGCATGGTGCCTGTCACATGCAGCAGGCAAGGTGCTGGCCTACAGAGGGGACAATCACAGGTGATCACAGCTGCCCAGGCAGTGGCTCCCACATTGCTTTAGATGATGAGGTTGTGGGCATGTGGCACATGTCTATTGGAGCATTGGACATTTAAGACTTGTAGAGATAGCTCCTGATTTGTAGATTAATTAGACCCTGGAAACCAGGAGCTGGCATAGTGAGGGCAAATTCCATAGGGATTTCCTGGAAAAAGCAAGGATTTTTAATGGCTTTTTCTGACCCAGACTTTTGCTCATCTGTCTCCAGCAGGGGCAGTGGAGAGTGGTGAGGTGTGAATTGGCTCTGCTGGCTGGAGGGTTAATGAATGCAGCATGTCCGGAGCGCTAGGAAATGCGATTCCGGTGTGGCACATGGCTCCAGCCGTCATCGTCACAGGGAGCTGGAAACAGAACCAGTACTTGGGAGTGACCAAAAGCAGGGTGGGGACCCGCAGAACTTCAGCCACGTGTTTTACATTTCTAGAACCATTGATGCTGCAATTTTGACTTGGTGATTGGGCAGGGGACAGTCTGAAGTGCTATAAAAGTAAAACACTAGACCCTTGTGGTTTGCAAATGCAACAGAGAGCTTCTGAATAGGCTCCTTTGTGGAGTTCCAGTATCTGTAGGTGACAGTTTTGGCTGTTACATGATGATATTACCATTCATACAAGCTGCACCTCTATGTCAGTGCCATCCTAAATGCTTTTCATGCATACATCAGTTTACTCTTCACCACCACCTGATGGCACAGGGCATTCCCTTTTCCCTATTTCACACGTAGAGATTTGGATGCAAAGCTAACTGAATGAATAAATAGCTTGCTCAGAGTCATGTATCTAGAAGGTAGCAGAGATAAGGTTTGAACCTGGCCAGTCTAGCTCTTGAAGTTAGGCTCTTAGCTATCACGCTGAGCTATCTCCCAAACTTAATCTTCACATTGTTCTTTGGCATAATCAGGATGGGTATTATCATTGTCATATTTGTGGGTAAGGCAGTCACATCTTGTGAACTTTAGTGACTCAATTTAGCTCAGGTCCGTGGTCCATGGCCTGTGAAATCTCATACCAGTTGCTCTTCCCTGCATCAGACCTTCGTTAATTCTTTTGATTATGGCAGGTGAGAGTCAGATTAAGAACTTCATGTGTGTAATGTCAAGCAACAGTTAGTTGGTGCCTCTTGCCTGGGGTGGACTTTCACCTTCCTTCCTCAAATGCTCCCAGGCCCCAGTGTTGCTCAGTGGAGTGTGGCTGGGGTTTGGGGCAATGGAGGAATCGTGCAACAGCCAGGTTATTGGCTATTGGGTGGTTGGTCCAACAAGGGGGGATATATAGTCTTCCAAAAACTTCCCCAGGATCATTAAGTGTGAGCCTATGGGGACAACTGTTTAGAGCTTACAAATTTAGCTTTTTGAGTATATATGTAAACAATATGAATACCTAAACAAAGGGACACTTGTTGCCAGGAAATTTGTAGATGTCATTCATTTTCCTCTCTTTGCAGATGTGGAGTCTATCTTTCAGGAAGGGACTTGGGAGACCTTGGCATTCCCTGTGTTCAAGGTCAACAGTCACTGTCTAGCAGGCCCATCTGTTCAAAGGAGAAAGAAAAATGGCATTTTTATACACCATGGTAAGCCTGATGAGGGTCCACCAACAGTCACCAACTAGTAATTGAGAAGTCCAGGGGACTGGACTTCTCACCTGGTGCTGTTCCCAAGGCTTCAAAGTGCCTCCTTTAAACCTTTTGAAGATGACTTTACATGCTTTCATTCAAAGTGCTTTTGCATAGTCACCTCAGCTGTTTTCCTGGGATGCAGCTGCAACAGTTAAGCTTGCTTGTGTCAACTTGATTGGCTTTGGGATCCACCCCAGGAACTGGTGGAGTGAACTTCTGCATCCAGAAGTTGAATCATAGAAGGGAAGTCATGGGGGTCTAGGTCTGGTCCCTCGCCTTTCCTCTCTGGTACTGCTCTCCTGCTGGGCCTTGCAGATGCTGTGCACTAAGCAGCCTTGCCCAGCCAGGTCCTTCCATTCTGATGATTCTGTCTTTGAGCCAGCAGACCATGGACTGAACCCTCTCAAGCCATAAGCCACATGAAACCTTTCTTTCCTGAAATCGTAGGTGTCGGGCATTGTACCTCAGTGAAGGGCAAGCTGATGAATAGAATAGCTTTTCAGGATTGGTTTTGCCACTTTGCACTCCATTTAACACTCAGCTTCCTCTATAAATTAAAACCTGTTTCATTAGGTGGGTGTGAAGATGGAGGAGTCACTGCACATAAAGCACTGTCCTGTGACTGAAGGTGCATGCTACTGAAGGGCGTGGTAGGGATAAAGATAGTATAAGAAAGCAGTGATGTGACATCTGAGGTGACGTGGAGACTCCCTCCCTTGGGCTTCACTTGTTCCCCTGTGGTTTTCACTTCCCACCCTTCTCATGTTTCAGGGATGCAAGTGTGCTTGGCCGTGAAAGCCCTGTTCTTTGATGTGGATCTTCTCTAGCAGACAAGATCAGGCACTGTTAGGGTGGTATGGCTGTAGACTAGATCTGTGTAACAAATGGATGGAACTTCCCTCGAAATCCTGCAAACCCCAGGGGCCCACGGAGAGGACAGAAGTAGAAGCATCTCCTTAAGGACTCAGGCTGCAGCCAGCACGTTGAGACAAATACAGCAGACACTGAGTGGCTGGAGACTGCCGGCTAACTCCCAGGAGACGTTGCTAAGCCAGCAGTGCTCACCCACTTTGGTCTCTTTTTGCTGGGATGATGTTCTAGACAAACTCAGTTGCTATAGCCCATTTTTCTTCCAGTGGTACTGGGGATCGAATCAAGGGCCTTGGCACTGAGCTACATCCCTAGTCCTTTTTCTTTCTGGGAACAGCTCTCACAATGTTGCTAAGATGTTTATGCGAGGCTTGAATTTAAAATCTTCCTACCTCTGCCTCCCAGATTGCTTAGATTACAGGCATGTGCTAGCATGCCTGGTTACTATGTACAGGCTCTTAACTTCTCAAGTTCTTTAAGTACAAAGTTTTCTGTCCCAGCCTATTTCTCTGAGCTCATTTGTGGAAGGCCCCCAAGGTAAAAGATCATAGTTCTGTCCAGAATAAATTTTATAATTTCACTCACTCATTTCTTCATTGATTCCCTCTGGGACAATATTTATGGATGCTTCTGGGGTGTCTGGCTCTATCTCCTGCACTTGAGGCTCTCAAATTGTCCCTGGAAAGCCCACTGGAACCCCAAATGTGGTATGATAATTATAGGAATGAAGATGGCATTATTGTAAAGGAAAGAGAGATACGATCGGCCAGGGAGAGCAAGAGAAAAATCAAGGAGGTTTCTAAACTGGGGCTGCTGAGCCTTGTCAGGGAGTTACCAGAGGGTGAAGGCGAAGACACCACAGCAGCTTTCCCCAGGGCCAGCTCCTTTGGGGTTGGTTCATCCAGTCAGGAATTTACCTAAAGTTCGACCTATTTCCTTCAACCTTAGTTTTGAAAAATGTCTACACACTCTCTCTCCCACTCACGTATTTTCTTTTCACTGATTATTTGGGAAGAAATGCACTCAAAGTGACTCCTCAGCCTGATATTTCATCGGGGGCTAGAAGGGACATGTTAGTCCCCAGCCATGACGCTGTTAGCTCACTTATTTTTGCATTACTTCGAGGGACTGATTATTGTTTAGTTTTTTAAAGTTTTAAAAGCAATAAAAATGGAACAAATTAAAGCGATCAGTTAAATTACAGCAACATTTGAAGACAGGGACAGCAACCACAGCATTCAGAAATAAGTACAATAGAGGGCCGCGTATGCGACCCCCAAGAATGTGGAAACAGGCTTTGAGAGGCATGAGCCCAGACTTCAGATCACACTGACACGGCTCGGGCTCAGCTGTGTTTTGCTGCCACGAAGAGCATGAGGCAGGGGTGACACAGGTGACCCGGGCAACAGTTTTAGACTTTATTACCACAGCAACAGTGAGAGGAAAGTTTTAAATAGGGCGGTGGTGAAGTTGACCGTGTGAACTTCAGCACCGTGTCTCTGGGCGGGAGGCTATGGTAGGAGTCAGGAGGGCAGATAACAAGGCCCTGAGCCGGCGCGCAGGAGCTGAGCAGGAAGGATGTTCCCATTGTGCAGCAGAGGAAGCTCTCCATCTGCTCGAGGCCCTCTGACCTTCTGGAAAATTACTGAAATAAACCCTGAGTTCTCCACAGGGGCTTTTCCTTCCTGACGGAGAAAGCTACCAATATCGTCTTTTGCGATGCACCCCAGCTTGTAGCCACGTTCTTAATGATCAGGAGCCCTGCAAGTGGCTGAGAATGTGGGATCTCTTCCTTTCATTGCCTACTCCACGTTCTTGGATATTCTTGTTTTGGGGAGCGTGGGTTCTGGCTGAGTTACAGCGGGAATATTACCGGCTTCTCAGCATAATTAGCAAATAAGTTATAGTGGGATTAGATATTGAGTACTTTTCTTTAAAATCAAACATCAGAAAAGATAGCATTTGTGGAGTCAAGTGTACCTTAAGTTTATTTCCCATAATTTTATTGAGAAACAAATAGCAATGAGACAATTTCATATCAAATTGGTAGGACAATTTCAATGAATAACACATTACGTAAGTTTTATCAGATAACTCTCAAGTTTCTGTCAGAGAAGTAAATAAGACAATGCTTTCAGGATCTTTGATCTTGATAAAAGTAACACATAGAGTTTGAACCTGAGAAATTCAGATAGGTAAAAAGATCCTTATTCTTTAATGTTCCTCTAGATTACAGTCATTGCCACCATCATCAGCATATTGATTATGCATAGGTACAGTATGCATCCACTGTACACTCATTGAGTCCATTCTGGCAGCTGGGTGTGACGTCCCTGGGAGGACAGGAAGGTGAGGACTGGGGTGGGGCTGCTTTGGAACTTGCCAGAACTCCTCAAGGATTAAAGGGTGAAGAGCTGCCTTAGGCCACGGGATCTGGTGGATTCCACCAGGAGGAGTGGGATGGAGCAGATAGGGAGGGGAGAGGGAGACTCAGGGAGTGAAGCTGAACCTGAGCCTTGATGATTGCTTCCTAGAGGCCTACAGATGATGTCCCAGGTAGAATGGGCTGTGAACCAGGCTCTTAAGTGGCAAATGAAGCAGGTTAGATGTTTGTGGAAATTTCCAGAGTACAATCATACTATAAACAGGAGAGAGTTTTGCTCAAGTATCTAG
>NDGN011489518.1:0-10558 GCA_002564285.1 Tympanoctomys barrerae | reverse complement strand
GTGTCCAAGTCATGAGCCTACTTGTCGTGCTTTTTGGGAACACACTCAGCAATGACCTGGGACGGGTGCCACCACTAGCCTTATTGTCCAAATGGGGAAACTGAGGAATGGAGATGCGAAGTGATTTGTCCCAGGCCATGCTGAGCACCATATGCCAGGCCCTGGCAGGATCATTTAGATCTCTGCTTGTAGGTGACCTGCCACCCGAAGGCAGGCAAGGTGGATCTGGGACTGAGGACACCACCTTCCCTCAGGACAGTGGGCTGCAACCCTGGCCTCCTTCCCAACTCGGAAATACTGCACCAACCAGAGGAGAAGCCCCTGGTTCTAGAATCTGGAACCCCCAAAGGATGCCGGCCCCAGGGAGTGGGCAACTGGCCTCCCATTTGCTGATCTGTCCACAGTGGAAGGCCTGTCTCTCTGCTTGACACAGCCCATGCCTCCCAGGACGCACCCCACAGAGGCCAGCTGCCTCTTCTCTTTTAAGGGAAAGCAGGAGAAAATACTGCGAAGAAAGCTGGGGTTTCCAAAATGGGCAGAGCTCACCTCCAGCCCTGCAAAGCTGTGCGCCCTTGGGCCAATGGCACAGCCTCTCTGAGCCTGGACATCCTCACCCCGCCAAGGGCAACATCCGAGGAAGTCCCTTGCCTTCCACTCCTGGCACACAGGAGCCTTTCAGCTCATATTAATATCCAGTTTCCTCAGGGACTAATTTTTCAGCCTAGGGAAGCGGCTTTGCCACTTCTGATGAGGGCTGGCTAGAGCCTGCCGAGGGCTTGTTAAAATCCGCCAGGCCTTGATTGGACGCCGTGGTGAGTCCCTTCCTCACCTCGCCTACTCCAGTTCATCATCCCAGGACCTTCCCCATGTCTTGGCAGAGTTCAGGCTGATCTTGGGCACTTCCGAGTCACAGCTGCCCGACCTGGGTCACCATGGGGAGGGGGAAAGCTGAGGGGGACCGTGACCTCCTGGCTGTCTTGGTTCAGGTGCTGGGGGCAGGGCTGTCACGCAGTGCCCGAGCCCTGTCCTCCTGTCCCCTCTCCTCCTGGAGCAGGAGTGAGGGCTTTCACACTTGTCTGGGCTGACTCCAAGTGTGTGATCGCTCTCCCTGGGTGTCAGAGCGCCTGGGAGATTTGCGATACCGCTTGGTTCCTAATTACCTCCCGCCCTACGTCTCCCCGCCCCACTCTTCCCGAGCTGCCGCCACCTCCATCATCTCCAGCTGCCACCAAGCTCCATCTGCAGAGGAGAAATGCATGGCTCCCGTGGCCTTGGGCCACTGTGCCTCGTGAGTCCAGAAGTGGGCCTGCAGTGACCCGGTCAGGTCAGGTCCACATGGCACGGTGCGTGGCCCCCTCCCACACCTGTGGGCTTCATCCCAGAAGCGCAGGGTGCTTGAGAACAAAGCTGCAGCATCTTTCACAGTATCCGTGGAGAGGAAAATGAGCCGGTTGCCCCAGCAAATGCTATGGCACAAAATATGGAGGCTGCAGGGCACAGGGTCCAGGAAGAAGGAACTCCCTCGGAGATGCAGACCCAGGGCCGCGAA
This sequence comes from Tympanoctomys barrerae, assembly GCA_002564285.1. Taxonomy (NCBI): domain Eukaryota; kingdom Metazoa; phylum Chordata; class Mammalia; order Rodentia; family Octodontidae; genus Tympanoctomys; species Tympanoctomys barrerae. The sequence goes on along the minus strand of NDGN011489518.1, from coordinate 9,009 downwards.
AGCGAAGGAACTGAGGCCAGACAGGGCGGAAAGGAGGCACAGTCATGCTGTGGAGCAGCAGCTCATGAAAGGTCACTGCACAGTCACCAACAGAATCTACCAACAGCAGAGGAGGACAGGAAAGTAAAGGGTGTACTGATTCTCTAGGGAGAGTGCCCTCAGAGAGAAGCCTATTGGATGTCAGTGTGAGGAGGGCTTGGGAATGTCATGCCAGCCTGTGGCCTCTTCCGTGGGGCCACAGTGGTCCTGCTGTCCGTGCATCTCAGAGCTAAGGAGGCAGGCACTGTTTGAAAATTGCTGTTGCGTCTTTGTTTGACAGAGTCTGGCACCCTTGGCATTGCCAGAACCAATCCCTCCAAGGAAAAATTGGTAAATACGCAAAGTTTAACTAGGGGTTGTGTTCTAGGGTCAGAATAAAGTCTACACATTGTCCTGGAAAGGGACTTTTGAAGTCCCATTGGGTAGGGGAAGAAAAGGCATGACAAGTGGTTGGAACATTGAATCTCTGTGCCGCAGCTTGCATGGTAGAAAGCAGATGTGCTGGCGCCGTCCCGTTACACAGCTGCAATCAGGACTTCACCGAAACAATGGTGAAACCACTGTGATTCCCCCACAGGTCCCACATCGGTCTCTGGCCAGCGTGGCTGCCCCACCCTGCAGGGGGCATCCTCCGAGCTGTGCCTCCAAGAGGAAGGACCGAGTGTGCCCACACAGCTCTCTCCCTGTCCCCTGGCTTAACTCCCTGCCTTTCTGGGTCACGCCCCCAAACTCCCATGGCAGGTTCTTAGGAAGCCCGTGTCTCTGCTGTGGTGTTTATTCTGTGTCCCTAAGGTCAGGAGAAGCCAGAGCTTCTGGGCCTGTTGGGGCGTCAGCCCTGGATGACAGGATTGCCTGAGCATGATTTAGCTGCTGCCGTTGACTGCAGCTGTGCAAGCCGCTGGGCTCCGGGGAATGGGAGAGGCTCGAAGAGCCTGACGGGGCTGGTGAATGTGCTTGACGCGGTTGGCTTTAGCTACATCCGTTGCTAAAGGGGCCTCACCAGGGCCGTGGCTGTTGGCGAAATGTAGAACTGAGGTGAAGCAGCCCAGGGTCGCCGTGACCATGCGCCATTGTATGTCAGGCGTTCACCAAAGCAGTAAGCCGAGGAAAGGAATAGAGAGGCGTCTAATACAGGGAAGGAAGACGCAAATGTGTCCGTGTGCATCTATAATGTGATCCGTGCCCTACAAAATTCACTGGGCTGACTCCATCGGTCCCTACAATAGGATCATTTTAATGCTTTGAAAGAGGTTATATAGACATTTTTGGGTTGTTTGTTTGTTTGTTTAGGGTTTTTTAGGAATCTCAACTGATTTCCATAGTAGTTGTACTAGTCCAAAAATAGCTGCCACGTGTGCTCCCTTGTTCTAGGTATTTGGGCCCCTATCCCATCTATGGCAAGCACACTGAGCCAGAGGTGGGGTGGAAGGTTGCTTTTATGTAACAATAATGAGTACTTGGGAGCTTCATAAACTCAACTTCAAGCTGGGATCAGAGTTTGAAAATGAGTTTAGGAAGCTGTGTCCCTGTAAGATTTTAAGTGGTTTTTGGAGATAGGGCCTCCCTGTGTAATTCAAGCTGGCCTTGAGCTCGCCATAGCCCAGGGTGGCCTTGGACACAAGGCCATCCTTCTGCCTCAGCCTGCCAAGGGCTAGGACTACAGGTGTACATCACCACACCTGGCCAAAACACTCACCTCCTTTAGCCAAGAGTTTGGCCCTACAAGCTCTCTCCTCATTGAGAACGTCCTAGGATAGTCTCAGGGATTACACTGAGCAAGGTGATGCTGTATGTGCATTTATAGGCCTTTGCTCTGAGCTACATCACCAGTTCTTTTTAAAATTATTTTCTTCTCATTTTGAGACAGAGTCTCACTAAGGTGTCTAGATTGGCCTCGAACTTGCAATCCTCCTGCCTTAGGCTTCCAAGCTGCTGGGGCTACAGCTGTGCACCATGGTGCCCAGGGCTGAGTGTTCACGGTACCAGCCAACGTCCAAGATACGAGAGAGCAAGAAGGAGCCAAGTCCGAACCACAGTCTCCAAGAGTGCAGAGAACAAAGCAGCTGGGTGTGCTGGCGTTGGGAGGCTGGGGCAGGATGGCTGCGAGGTCAGTCCGGGCTCCACAGTGGGCGCAAGCACAGACTGCAAAGAGATGTAAAGTAAGAAATACGACAGCCAAGAAAGCCAAGCTCACGCCCACGAACATTGCGTCCACATTCCCAAGCCCACGGGTGGTTATGCTGCTGGAAAAGTCAGCTTATGGCATGGAACCTTAAGCCACTGGGCCCTTGGAAAGAAGTCAGGATGTCAGGCTCGAGCTCAGACACCCAGGCTCCAGTCCTCGGTTTGCACGTGCAGTGGCGGCGTGCTCAGGGCCCTCACCTCGTCTCTCCCCATCAGGCCCATACGATGGGGTAGTAACCTTCCCTGCCTATGGGGCTGGTCTGGAAGTCGAATGAAATCAGCAAATGTAAAGAGCTCAGCACAGCACCTCATTCAGGGCTAGCACCCACTTCACTTTCTCACTCTTCAGACTGGAAGTAGAGCCCCAGGAGGAACAGGCCATTAGGTCATGGTTCACATCAGCTGTCCCTAGATGGGATTTGCTGGCTACAAAGGCCAGCTTCCTCTTGAGCTTTGCAGATCCTGGCCAGCACGGGCAGCTGGAGACCCTGTAGTGGCCTTGGGGAGAGAGACAAAGACAGAGAGAGAGAGAGAGAGAGAGAGAGAGAGAGAGAGAGAGATTCTTTCTGCGCCTCTGCAGCCACTGAGCCAGAAAGATCCTGGGCCATTGCTGTTGAGCAAGACTGAGGCAGCCCTTCACCAGCTCAGCCATGTCAGTGTGGCCTGCCAGCAGGAGGGCTGCTGTAGGTTGTGTATGATTTGTGTGGTCCCCAGAGGGCCACAACTTGGAGGCGTGGTCCCAAGGCAGTGGTGCTGAAATGCTATGAGACCTTCAGGAGGTTGGGCTTAGTGGGAGGTCCTTGGGTCACTGGGGACATGCTGCAAAAGGCATCAAAGTGGTTCCCAGGAGAAGGTACCCACAATAAGCCCAAGTCCAGCCCCCCACCCACTTCCTCGATCTCCGTGTGATGCCCCTTCCATACCTACACCCATACTCCCACAACTATGAAGCACAGCCTACACCAGGACAGAAACAACAGTGAGCAACATAAACCTCTTGCTTCACAATGTAGCCTGTCTCTAGTATTTTATTATAGTAGTGGAAAGCTGACTAATGCAAGGGCATTGCTCCACTCCAGCTCGCAGGGACTCGTTCCTTCCAAGAGAGGCATCTGGGAGGCATTGGCCACTGACATCACCCACTTAGACCTCACCAAGTCCAGTCTCTCAAAGGGATGAGCAGTCCCAGAAGGTGGTGGTGGCGGTGGTAGTACTATTGACAGTCCCTTCTCCTCCTCTTCCTCCTCCTCCTCGCTCCCTCCTCCTTGCCCTCCCCTCCACCTCTTCCTCTTCTTTCTCTCCTCCTCCTCCTTCACTTCTCTATACTGACATAGCAGATGCATGAGGTGTAGGATATTACTGGAAGGATTAGGAAATGCCATACCCTGCTCAACCCAATGCACTTGCCACACACCTAGAAAGAAAAAGCTGGAGAAATACCAGCCATAAGCTCCTGTTGGTTCTGTCTGAGCAGGTACCACAGCAAATGCTCCACACCAATTACATCTCCTTTCAGTTTTAACATAGGCGCTGTTTTGTAACGGGAAGGAAGAGAGTGGCTGGGGAGAAGAGGGGGCTGCAGGGCTGGGTGTAGCTGGGTGGCAGAGCCCTTGCCTAGTGTGCTTGAGGCCTTGGATTCTATCCCCAACTTGCAAACAAACAAACAAATAAGAAAGAAAGAACAGTTTGTCTGTTGGCTGATGGAAGAGGCCAGGAGGGCTGGCAGGAGAGCCCTGGAGCAGGACATTGGCCAGAGAGACCACCTGCCCAGGCTGGGAACAGGCCAACTCTCCCTCCAGGACTGAATCTTTTGTGTCAGCAAAAAGAACTCGGTGCGGTGCAGAAAGAAACCAACAACAACAACAACCAAAAAAAAAAAAAAAAAAAAGCAGCCCTTGCCCATTTTCTCTCTTAATGGTTCGTATTTGTTCCTGAATTCCCAGCGTGAGAAGCTTCGTGGGACAGGTTTTTCCCTGTGGGAAGGGGAGCCAGGTGGCTGGGGAACAGGTAGCAGCTCCGCTTTCTTGTTTTGGGTACCTTCTGAATTATAAACCATGTGAATGTATTGCCTACACATAAATAAAATGTAAACACGAAGATAAAGAACCGTCAAAGCAGTGCTATTAAATCAGTGTACGATATGTCAAGGGTGGATAGATGATGGGTAGACACAACCACTTGAAAACAGCAAATTAATTTTAAAGTACTCATTAAGAAACAAGACAGAGAAAGAGGATGCATATGTATGTATGGGTACGTATATGTTTACTTATTCGTTTTAACACTTACACTTACACCTGTCCCCCCCCCCAACCCTCCAGGCCACCACCTTCGGTATTTTCTAGTTTATTTCCCTCCGGCCTGTTTTCTATGCAAGGACTTTGCTTTGTTTTGTTATCGTTTGGGTCACCCTGTGTCGGGTTTTCAGTGATTGCTCTTTTGAGGTCTGAACATGTTTACACACTCAACCCACAGTCGGGTCTCATGGAGTAGGTGACATCCTTCCTAGCAGTTGGTGCGAGGTCCTGAGACTTCTCAGATGGAAATTCTGTCCCTTTGTTGGGGGGTGGGCAGCAGAGGGAGGGAGGGGGGGTGCCTCAGGCTAATCACCAAGCGGTCCAAAGGTCCCATCCTCCTGTCTGATCTCAGTCTCAGCACCCCTCCCTCCCCATCACAGGCTGGCTGATGAATTGCCACCAGGAGGGGAGACTGTTTGCTTTGGGTCCAGGGGAAACCGAGGTTGGGGGAGGGCAGCAGCCGAGTGTGAGGAGGAATCACGTGGGGGAAAGGGAGCCAGAAAGGGGGTGTGATGGATGGGAAAGAAGCCTGCGTGGCTGAGACAGGGGAACTGTCAAGGGAGGGATGGGGAAGGCTCTGCTTCTGCTTCTTTGCTTCTTCCCAAGGCTGAGGGTGAATCCCCACTGTGAATCCACCTGTGGTGATGGGGCAGGAGGCAGAGTGGGGGCACCCAGCACACCTCAAACAGCGCCCAAAGGCCTGGCTCGAGGCAGGGAGTGCATGAGAAGGTCGAGGTGATCTTCGGTCTGCCCAGAAGAGGACAGGGGTGAGGGGCCCACGATTGTGGGGTTGGGTCACGGCCTGTGGGGGAGGAGCTCCCGTGTTGGAGAGGAAGGCACAGACTTGGAGGTGGGAGACCCTAGAGAGGACGATGGGGACAGGGGAGAGGGCCTGGAGGGGCCTGGGGCAGATGTGTGAGGCACTCAGGAGACTCAGAGGGGACAGAGCTGACAAGCACTGGCAGCTGGGCCCTCCACAGGAACGGGCTCCACAGAGCTACAGGCACAGAGGGAGAAGGGCAACAGCAGCCATGGGAGGTAATAAGCTCCCCCTCCCAGCCTCACGGCCCTGCCCCGCTCCACCCCCACCTTGCCCAGTGGAACCCTGCTCCATCCTGGAGACAAGCTGAGGATAAGCACCAGGGGCCCGAAGCCACCACCGCTCTGCACAAGCTGCCTCTCTGAGCCACGGCTTTGCGCGCCTGGGGCAGGGCAACTGCGAGGACAGTGTAGGGTAAGTAGGAGCCCCAGACCCGAGGTGGGCCTGGCGTCTGGGGTTAGGAGCCAGGTCCTCCTGGGAAAGATACCTCCAGGCTGGGCTCCGTGGGAGGACTTCCAGGAGGCCCGCCCGGCTCATGCTCTGCTGCCGGGGCTGGAGGAGGAAGGAGGTCCCTTGGGTGGGACCTGAGAGGCAGCTGCAGAGAGCAGGTGTGAGGTCCTGGCCCTGAGCCCAAGTGGCACCAACAGAAAGGAGGAAAGCGCTTCCGGGGCAGAGCGGCGCCAGGTGGGGCCGGATGCTCACGGCTGCTGCCTTCTCTCCCTTCCCTGGTTCCTGTCTGGAGAGCCACTTCGGCCTCAGGTCCATCGTGACCAGCAGCCCCTGAGCAGGGGGGTCCCACCCCTCCGTGCCCCAGCTTCGCCACAGGAAGTGTCTTCCCCACCCCGGCTGTGCCCTCTTCCTCTTTCTCAGCCAGCAGTGCAGGAGGGACCGAGCATCCGGTCCATCCGGCATGCTGTAGGCGAGGGGGTCTCAGCATAGAACCCCCACCGGAAGCCACCGGGCTGAACCCAGAGAGCCAGGGCTGCCGCCACATCCTCCCTCCCCGCGTACCGTGTGCCTGCCCCCGCCGGCCCCACTTTTCCTGTGGCCACTTTCCTGGACTCCTCTTCCTTCTCGGGCCCACAGGTCCTGCTCTCTGCCCTGCCTGTGGGTCCCTCCTCTCCACCAGCTGTATGTGCCACTGTCCCTTCCTGTCTTCCCGCTGCACCCTCAGGAAGCTGAAGGGGACAAGACAGTGTCTCAGGAGCAGACGGCAGCGCTGGAGAGAAGAGGAGGCGCCCCTCCACCCTGGACCCAGGCACCGAGCATGTGGCCAGATATTATTTTAATAAACGCGTCGCATCCTGCCCTGCACCAGCTGCCGCGGCCCTCTCTCGTCCTGTGGATCTCATTTACTCCTCATTAGCAAAATCACCTGTTTGTCAAATAGGGAGGCTCGGGGAGACATTAAATTGTGCTGAAGCAGAGGGGGGCTTGGGAGCCACTGCAGGCGCGGAGGGGAGGGAAGGAGGCTGGGAAGAAGGGTGGAGGTGACCCAGGCCCCTGCTCTGCAGTGGCCACAGACCCGCCCCCGCCCCGGCTGCCCTTAGCTGCAGGCAAAAAGAACCTCTTCTCTGAGCCTCTCTCACAGCTCCAGGATGAGGCCAATGTCAGGCCCGGGGACAGGAGCGAGTGTCCTGCTGGTCAGTGGGCGAGGGCTGCAGATGTTGCTCAGCCCAGTGCCTGGGCCAGAGGAAGTGATGGGCTTTGTCATTTGATGCCTCAGCCTGCTGCCAGGCTGGGAAGAGAGCTCTGATGTCCCCACCACCTCTGACACTCTCGTGGCCCTTGATGTCCTTTTCCCCCTGCTTTCAGGATTGTCCATAGCCAATGGGCTAGTCCCCCCAACTCAGAGCGTGTTCCTGGGGAGCGTTTGTTGATTGAATAACGGAGCAACACCTTTCTGATCTCTGTCTGCCCTTCCTGGAGGTCCTCTTCCAGGGCTCTAGCCCAATGCTGCCTGCTACATGAGTAAAGCGAGCCAGCCATACAGTTTTAAAACTTCAAATAGCCTCATGTTGAAAAAGCAAAAAGGAACACATCAAAAAATGTAATTATCTGTTTTATTTAACTTACTATATGCAAATGATTATTTCAACATATGACAAAAATTAAAAATTATCAACTAAACATTTTGCGTTCTCTTTTTTCATACAAAGTCCTCAAAGCCCAGTGCATGGCCGGCCCTTACAGCCCAGCACAATTCAAACTGGCTGTGGATGGCAGCCAACAGGTGCACGAGCTGCTCTCCCCAGTAGCCCCTAAATCTTGGGGGGCCTGTTTTGAGGCCTTTGCAGATTCGCCACAAGTTGTAAGAATCTGGCCGGCCTGTCAGCCAGGTGCCACCAGGGAGCACCATGCAGAATTCTAAAACAAAGCCACCCGGGAAACTGATACAAACTGACACGGGAGGGGGGGGCAGTCAGCAGGCCAGTTGTATTTGTTACTTGGTTTCTTGCATTTGAGCCCCTGCAGTTCCATCCCGTGAGTGGATTCCTGGATCTGACCAGCTTTCCTGGCAAGGCCCCCTCTGCCTCCCTGGTTGTCTCTCTCCCTCCCTCTCACCTCCTCCAGCCTGACTCTACACTAGGGCTGGATCCCAAGGGATCAATCCATTTGCCATCCACGGGGAGAGTCTGACTTATTATGGCTTCTCCTTTCTCCCAACCTTCTGGATCACTTGAGGGAGAGTCTCAGCTGAGGATAAGTTGTTCTTTAGCACCTCTCTGGCCCCAGGGCTGCAGAGAGCTTTAAATGAGATGATGTTGTGAAATCCTTGTGGAGGGCCCAGACAAGAGGAAAAGCCTGGGTCGGGGACATAGCTCAGCAGAATAAGTGCTTCCCTAACAAGTGCAAGGTCCTGAGGTACCACAAAAAAATCTTTTAAAAATGGGGGAAAGCCGCAGGAAAGAAGCTGCCCCTCCTGCTCTAAGGCAGGCACAGGCCTGAGCCCTGGGTGCTCTCGGCATCAGAGCTCTTCATGAGTGAAGGGTGCGTCCAAGGGGTGAAATTCATGCTAACCCGCACACGCCCTGTGTCTCTTGCAAAATTTCAAAATGTGCCCTGTGGGTATTGAGCATCAGAGAGGCATATTGATATTGTTTTGTTAGGGCCTTTTGGCTTTGTTTTTGTTTTGTGTGGTGCCGGAGGTCAAACCCAGAACTCCTTGCCTGCTACGCTGAGCACCTGTCCTTCCAGACTGAAATTAAAGAGGAAGTTCCTATGTGGGATGGAAGCTTTGGGTCCCTGTCGCCAGCTCACCTTGTTCCGATCCAGCTCCTCAATAGAACCTGCTGAGCAGTTGCATGCGGATCTTTCTGAATGGTTTCTGTGCTCTGTGCATATGCAAATATGTGTGTGTGTGTGTGTGTGTGTGTCCTGACACAAAGAGTATCATGCTACATATACCAACAGGCAACTTTTCTCACCCAGCCATCTATGTGTTAAGCTGTTAAATGAGGAAGGCAGGTTACAAAACAACGTGTTCGGTGTAAGCCCAATTTGGTAAGTATATGCGAGAAAAAAGATTTGGAACTCTGGCTGCATCTGAAAAATAACTAATCTCACAGCAGGGGAAGGGCGCACCAGGAGACTAACAGTCGATCCTCAGTCCTACAAGGACCCGCCTTCCCGAGCCTCAGTTTCCCCATCGGTGACATAGGACATAAG
>NDGN011489516.1:0-19980 GCA_002564285.1 Tympanoctomys barrerae | reverse complement strand
TGTGGTTACACTTTTCTGCTGGATGGCTAAGACCAAGTTAAAGCAAAACCTATATAACTAAAATTGTAACTTTTGCTATCTGACACGGTCAATCAAATCACCTCAAGATTTACCCTGGAACCATGTACAGCACCTTGTAGATATTTTGTCAGTGTCAGCCATCTGGATGAGTCGCCCATCTCTGACAAAAAAGGGGATATGTGGAGGACCACAGAAGCTAGGAAATTGATCAAATGTGTGTAGGTGGGACTAGATCTCAGTGCCTAAAGCAAACAAACTACTTCAGTCCTGAGATAACCGTCCTGTCTGGTTAAGGTCAGCTATCAGTCACCAGGCAATCTTGTGTCATGTGCTACTAACTTTGCAAAGGTATAAAGCACCATTTTGTTGTGAAAAACAAAAAACAAAAGAAAATGAGAGAAACCAAAAAATTAGGATTTCTTAAAAGCACACGGTAATATTCCACTATATCTCCCATCTTGCATAACTATATCTGTTAACCTGAGTAACAGATTGAACAATAAAAAGATAATGTATCAATCACTGTTAATCAGCTAAAATAAATAAATAATGAAAAATAAAAATACCAGACTAGAAAACGCAAAGATGAATATCTGGAATGTAAGTCCACTGAAATTCTTACCTTGATTTTCCACTTATTATTTATTTACTTCTTAATTTGGATTTGCGTTACCAGTGAAGACAAACATGAGAACCTCTTCCATTTATTGAAGGAAAGTTTTACAAAACCTTTTGGGTCCTAAATCCAGTTATACAAAGCCTGTGATGACAAAGATCTGTCGCTTTCAGAGGGTGAAGGCTCTGCTTGCCTCCTCATTCTTCTGCTCTCAGCTTCCTAAGGGCCAAAAAGACCCTTCTGAGGCTATGAAGAAGCCTCCTCCAGCGGCCGCCCAGGATCATCAGCTATTGTTGTTCATTTTCTAAGATGATCCAGTGTCATTGCTAGAAAAATAATAATAGTAATGCTTGTGTCCCAGTCAGGCATGTCACCATGAGAGAACAAAGGAATAGAGACTTTTTTCCAAGTTTTATGTGATATAACATAAATAAATAAATAAATAAATAAAGTACAAACTACGCGATTTGTTGGTAAAATTCTTGAAATGAACACAGAATTAATGACAAATATGGTCAGTGGTAATCTGAACAGGCTTTTGGTAAATTTTTCTATAGGAAGTAAGACCACATAAAAATCAACTGCTCGTGAACGTAAGAGTAGAAATGCCTTTCTTATCAGAGGAGGCACTTGCTAACTTCAGAGGATGGGTTGGCTCTTGGTGTGGGTATAATATTCATAAAAGAGAAGTTCTGGCCAAATAATTTCTGGATGTTTTAGAAGAGTTACTTGCTCTAGTAAGTGATTATTTTATGAGGCTTAATATAGATGGAAAATATCTCTTGAGTTTAGCATTATGAAATGTAAGAGTACAAGTCATCTTTACCTTAAGAAAATTAGGAAGTAAAATAAAGAAACCTCCTTTCTTTAATCAAGAAAAATAATGTTTTTTAAAGAGGATGAATTTCCCTTCTAAGCAGAGAGTTAGGTTCTTTAATGGAAACAAAAAAAGTAAAAAGTCTGAAGCACTTTGTTTGTTCAGGTCCTGTGTTGTAAATTGCTTTTCATTGCTGATAAGAAAAGCTAAGAATTCGGAACACTCATGATCCAGAAAGCTAAACAAAAACCTGCCCATGAACTAATCAGGTTAAGACAAATATGTAAGAATAAAAGGTAATTTCGTTCAATCATAAATGACAAATTCTCTAAGTTGTGTTTTCCTGTCTTTCAATATAAAGAGATAAGTATTTTCCTGTCAGTTTTCCTCATTAAGGCTGTTACATCTGCAGTGCAATTGTTATCTTCCAGCCTAAGGAGAATTGCTAGGAATCACAAAGCCATTCAGGAACAGCCTATTCTTTATTTCCCTCTCCTTCCATTTATATTGCAAGGCCATCACATTTTTGTCTTCCTTTCCTCCAAAAAAAAGTACAAAGAGCTAGAAAAAATTCTAGCTACTCTAGGGTCACTGTCCAAATCAATCAATCATCATCCTGTTGCCAAAGATTTAAAAATAATTAAATATACGCCTGAAGGTGTAAAAACCTAAACGTATTTGATACCACTGCTTAATGATGGAAATTCCTTATGGAACACCCCCTGCATGGGTAAGCTCGGCAAGAATTTAAACTTAAAACTCACTCAGAATAGGGTTGAAGTTAATATTATTTCATGATATTGAGTCATGATTGTAGAAAATAATGGGTCTAGCCCTTTTAGTCCCTGGGAGAATTTCTTTTTAGTATTATACATGTAGAAATGGGCGAGATGCATGAGCCCATGCTCCAAGGAGAAGGCTACACACAGGTCTTTATAATGAAGGATGAGATAAAAACAGCTTTCCCATGGCACTGATAATGCCAGCAAAGATGATTGCTGTGGCTTCAGGTGACTTCCTCAAATAGCACATCTCAGTGATAGTCAGTTATCTCGAATAGACGAAAGCTACATGTCAGGGCCTGAAACAGCTATAAACTTCATTGTGGAGAATGATACACCCAGGAATTTCTAAACCAGAGCATGATGGAAGGCATCAAGTTTTCTGCCACCCACAAAAAAGAGAAAGAAATGAATAAAATAAAGAAAAGAAAGAGAAACTTTGTCACTCCTGAGTAATGGAATGAAGAGACCAGCAACATATTTTTTTAAAATTATGTCTAAAATCTTCAGCATATTATAAAATATCCTCCAGAGCTAGGAAAAAAATCAACAGGTGGGTTGGAATCCCCTGGCCACTTTCATATGGAAGTTCTGAGTCTTTAGCATTTGCAAACTGTGACACCACTGAGCTCATCTGTTCAACATTGCACTGAGTTCCTGCATCTTCCAGATGGTTCACCGCACACTTGAGACATAAGAGCAAATCAAACTAATAAAAAAAAAACCCTATGGGGTGCCCATTTGAATAATGGAGGATTGGAAGAAGGCAAGCAATAAGCATAACATGTCTATGGGAAAGCAATAACTAGAAGACAAAATCTCTATGGGTAAGAAGGAAAAGTTGGGTGAATGGTGAAGGACCAGGAAGGTCAGTTGCAGGTGTCTGCTGGAGTGGGTTGGAGCAGCTTGCAGGTAAAGCAGATGGCTGTAGCCAGCCACCTTAGCAAGATGACAGTGAGTAAGGGCTGGGAGCACAAATGGCTGGGGGAGGACTTGGGCAGACTGCTAGATAAGAATTAGTACCAACACTGAACGGAGGGTGTCTGGGGGATAAGAGGAGACAGTGAGCATGAGGACTTCCTTCTGGGAGACCACTGAGGATGGACCAGCTCTACTCTTCTTGGGACACTGGCTTTTAGTGTGAGTGAAATGCTATCCCTACAAGGCTTTCAGGGAGGGGCATGCTTTGGCCAAACTATGTGATGAATCATCCTGGTTATGGTGTTGAAAATTGCTCACAGGGCCAGAGCAAGAAGCAATTGGGAAGTTCCTGGTGTAGCCCAGGCTAGAGATGTTCATGGCACCTTCAAGGCTGAGCACAGAAGGTGGTAGGAAGTGTTGGATTAGGGATGTGTTCAAAGGGTAGCACTGACAGTGTTTCCTGGCAGAACAGATGCCATGCATGAGAGAAAAAAAAGAACTAAGACGCTTTCAAGAATTTTTCCCTTGAGCAACTGGAAAGCTAGATTTGACATAAACTGAGAAGTAGAAAGTTTCAGAGGGATTGGGAGAAAGAAAACTTTTGATTTGGACCTGCTGAGTGTGAAAAGCTCACATGGAGATGGTGAGTAGACTGTGGGTGACTCTGCCACTCAGGAAAGAGACTCCAGCTAGCAACGAATACCTGAGGGTTGTCAGGCTGAAGCCATTTAAGGTCAAGGGACTGAGAGAGTGGGGGTTGGGGCTGACTAATGCCAGAGACTCAGGCACTGAGTCAGAGAAGAGTCTGGTGGTGCACATCCCTGATCCCAGCACCCTAGGAGGCTGAGGCAGAGAATTATAAATTTAAACCTAGGCTAGGCAACCTAGCAATCTAGTAAGACCTGGTCTCAAAATACAAATTAATTAATTAATTAATTAATTAAATGGGCTGGAGATGTGCCTCAGTGTGGTGATGCAGAATTCAATCTCAGTACCAAAAAAGAAAGAGGTCCAAGGATGAGGAGAAATCAGATAGGAAGGTTGGGAAGATTAAGCACTGAGGTAAAAGAAAACATAGTATCAGTCGGTGTTTCCAAAGCCAAATGTAGTAGGTAAGCAAGTAGGTGGGAAGATGCTGCACTGTATTCCATCAGACATGTTCCTATGCTTTGTATTTAGCACCCACAGCAAGGTAATTTTAGACCAGCCTGGTCCTTAAAGTACCTGGATGGGACCCTCTTGCACTACATGATTTTCCCACACAGTCCTGGCCTCCCACCTCCCCCATCTGGTTAACCTGCCTCAGTTTAGCCATGACTCTCACTTTCCCATGGCCTGTGTCTCTAAGTCCCAGTAGCTCCCACAGGATAATCAACACAAGTCACGGCACCTCACTCACAGGGTCTTGCTTCTGCATCTCCCTACCCAAGTGAAGCAGCCCCCTCCATGAGTTCTCTCCCATGACACTAAACAGCAGGCACTTCATCATCTTGCTCTCTATTGTGTCACCAGAGGAGAAAATGCCATACAGGAATCTATTCTCTTTATATGACCTTTCTGGGAGGAAGTCAACATTGTAGTCCTATTCTTACAGAGATCAATGAGGCTTCCAATACAGAGGAAATCAGTTTTGAAAGAGCAGAGCATCCATGAGGCAGGCCAGGCTCCCACTTCTGCATAAACCTATGCGGCATCACCAATGCTTAGCACAGAGATGTCAGTTTCAACTGAAGACGCGATGGATGGCAGCCATGTCTGGAAGATGCATGCCCTTCGCGTAGCCTGCATCACCATGTGGGAGCCAGGCTGGGGCCATGCAGCTTAGGTCTTAGAGGCTTCACTCTCTCTTACATCAAACTCTCAAGGGCTGGTGAGATAGCTTAGAGGGTTAACCAGTGCTTAGGCAAGCACAGGGACTGGTATCCCATGCCAGCCGGCCCCATCTGTGAGCATGCTGAGCCAGTGATGGAGTCCAGGAGTGGTGGCTTACACCTGTAATCCTAGGGCTAAGGAGGCTGAAAACAGGAGGATCACTATGAGTCTGAGCTGCACAGTGAGACTCTACACACACACACACACACACACACACACACACACCTCAAACACTCCAATGCTTATAATTTAAGACAAGAATGTCTGCTTTCTGATTTAGGGACAGGTAGTATATGTGATTTGCACGGAGCAAAGTGGACTGTTTTCATTTTATGCCTGGAGAAATACAAATGCAGAAAAGCAGGGTATAAACACTGTTGATCAAAGGATGGCTGAATTGTGATTTAGTAAAAAGTATATAATCTTTGAGTTCTAGCAAAGGCAATGGAGAGACAAGGCCATAGTAAAGAAAAATATCACTTGGGTTTCTCCCAACTAATAGGATCATATAAAAATGAAATGGAGAATAAAAACACTGTGATGTTGATGGATTATGATGAGAATGGAGTTGAAGAAAATAAGTGCTTTAAAGTCATCCAATTCTCTAAATAACATTGGAGACCGGAGAGTCGGATGTGCTCAAGCTTCTCGGCACCAAATCTGGAAAATGTGGCAAGATTACTAACTGCAATTTCACGATGACATGATGGGACCCTGAAAGCAATTCTGAAGACAGCTGGTCTCCTTCCAGAGATAACAGACTCAGCCATAACCCAGGTTCCTTCCGAGGGTCAATTCAGTGGTCAGAGCCCAGATCAACTTTGTAATTGTTGTAATTTTGCTTTCTGCTGCTGAGAGCATCAAGTCAGATGAGGCATTGCCAGAGAGGAACAATTTTCTCTATAAAATTATTATTATTACCAGAGCTTTTAGGGAAGGTGACCAAGCTTTTTCTTTTCTTTTCAAACTTCTAATTGTGCACTACCATATCAAGTATTAAATCATGAAATTTAAGAGAATCTAAGCTATAACCACTTGCTAGCTTTACAACTTTACATTCCTATAAGTACCAATTAAAATACCCATTCAGGATGACATACCTCTTATTTTATACAATAATATTTAGGGAAGTGGGTCTGTGTGTGCTTCCTGGATAACACACTGTGGGTTTGAGGCAGAGGTGTTCAGCCTTGATGCATTAACAGAGTCACATCCTAAATCCTGTAAGTTCTCAGGATTAGCCTGAGATGCTGCAGCACCAATTTTGCATATGAGAAAATTATGTCTTATTTACTCTCTCAATTTCTCACACCAGGAAGACAATATAATGTTTACACAAGGTCTAAAAAGTACAATAGATATTGTGAAAATGGGAGGAAATTGTTGAAATTAAAACTAGGATGAGGGACACACAAGAAGGGTAAAAGGAGAAGAATGCAATCTCGCTGTGCTATTAGTGTCTCTTAGTTCATTGAAAAGGAAAATTCGTGTTAATATCAATTGGAGAAACTTTTATGTCCATATCTTGTACTCTTAATACTTTCAACATGACAACTGAAATGTATTAACTATTGTTATTCTTCTATTGTTTTGTTATGAATTGTTTTCAATAAAATAGAAATATAAATCTATTCCTTGTCCTTCTAATCAGGAAGGGATCTTTCGCTCAGCTTTGCTGGACCACAAGACAGGCTGCAAACCTGGGGAACGTCACCCTTGCTTAGTTCTACTTCCTCACAACACAGATGGTGACTCTACAAGCCAGGCAGGATGAGTGACTTTCCCCAGAGCAGCAGCCGATCGGTGGCACAACCCATGGTAGGTCATACTGATCGATGAACAACACTTCCTGCTTTCAAACAGTTGATGCACAGAGCCCTTCTGCCAACCACCCTTCTGTGGAGTTCCATGTTCGAGGAGACAGCAGTGTGAAAATAGATATTTGACCAGAGCTGGCTGTTTCTTTGTGTGTGTGTGTGTGTGTGTGTGTGTGTGTGTTAATTATCACAATTGCAGTAAATGCACAAATAAGAGTTTTTTTTATAATAAACTTTATCTAGAGCCACAAAGCATACAGTCTTTGGGGATCTGTGTAATTACAGTCTGCTCCCCACAATTTAATCAACAAAGGCATGTAATATCTATGCCTCTCCCATTCGGTATCGGTAGTTCCTTTCCATAAGCAGAGATGTGATAATTACCAGATGAAATCAGATCCAAAACATAAAATGAAATTACCAAATATTGCTGAAAACTCTATGTAGCCAAGTTTGCTCTATTCTTATGACCTAAACTTAACTGGAGAGCTAACAACACTCTGTTTTCTCCTGACCTACTTATGATTTGACATTTAAAAGTAAAGTAAAAGGAGTAGGATGTTCCACGTTTAGAAGTCAAGGAGCATCCGTTTTTGATTCTTAATGTAGGGAACTAGGTTTGCCATTGTTATTTGGCTCTGCAATGGTTTAGACAGAGAAGAACTTAATTAAATATGCATTTTCAGCTGTTAAAATATACCTGAACTTATCAGCCCATAACCCCATTGGAAAAAGTGTTCTGATCTCATGGTCAGTCATCTATAGTAAGAGGTATAAGAGCTTTTTCTGAAAGTCAAAAATGAAAAATGGCATGTCTGGGTAAAAATAAATACATACATACCTGCATGCGTGCGCGCGTGCGCGCGCACACACACACACACACACACACACACCCTCCACTAAAACAAATAGGGATCACCAGCCTTGAACTTGCTCCTCTTCCAACTGCTGTTTCTATGTTGATACTGACTATTGATTTGTGTTCTTGGGGAGAGTCAGATCCCAGCAACTGGCCTCATATAACAAGTCAGTCTAAGTGCGAGCTGTGACTCCCTATTCTCTAGTATTTGACATTTGAAAAGAATGATAGCTAATGAAGGCTTCTTCTCTGAGCTGCCTCGTTAGAAGAAAAGTGTCTATCTGCCAATCTATGTAGGTGCATAGTTCTAAAGAACCCTAGCAGATCCAGGTTAAAGGATGTGAATGAGAGGAGCCCCCTCCACCAACCCCCAGATGTCAGCAGGGCTGCAGGACTAAGGTTCTTCTAGAAAAGACTTTCAGAACCACAGTAAGTGAATCCCTTAACTGAGTTTCTGTTCAATACTGAAGAGCCTTAGATTCTTTCCTTTAATGTACAGGGAAAGGGAGAAAAACTTGCTCTGTCAAGGAGGCCACACAAGAGAATTCTCACAAAATAAACAAACCTAACTGCAGGCTTTTCCTTCCATGGTCATATTTTAAATGTATACAATGTTAGATGGCTGTTAGAAAAATGACAAGTGTCTGTTTCCATTAAAGTCCCAAGTGCCTGGATCTAATTGACAGCCTTTCTGAGCCATGGAGGAACTCCGAGCTTTGGGGTTTCCATAGCAACATGGCCCCACTGGTACACGTCTGCTGCTCACAGACCCAGCTCACAGGAACCCACATCTTAGACACCCTGTTCAGTCATCCAGGAAGTTCACCACTTCAGAGGATAACAAATCCAATTTTCCAAGCTGGTAAAAATTTCAGTTTTGAGGTTTAAGCTTTGATTTGAGATCTCCAAGTATTCTTTGTTCAATTACATGTGTTATTTTCTTTCAGTTTGTCTCTGTAGTATACTTACTGTCCACTCGGTGTAAGTCACAAGCTGATAAATGGATTACTCCCATCCATTTCCTTCTAAAGGAAGAAACTAGCCCCCAAGCCTGTCCCCACCTTTCGGGAGGTAATGCTGGCCTTCCTCGTTCAACTAAGCAAACTACAAGCTTCCAAGACCCACACAGTGTGGGGGGAGGGGCACGAGGTCCACTTGGCTCTGCACTGGTGGCAGCTGAGTCCCAGCTTACTGTCACTCACAGTGTCAGTCTGATGGGCTGCATCACCCCTAAAAAGTGCCCTTTTCTAACAGCAAGAGGATATATGCCTACCCACACCATGGAGAACACTTAGCATACCCTAGGTCATTTCATCCTCAGAGCCTGCTGACAGAGTTCTTGTTCATCCTAAGTCATACTGAGCAGGGCCGAGGTTAAGTGCCATGCTCAGGGCCAAAGGGCTTGTTAATGACAAAGCCAGGAGTGCAAACTCCCATGGAAGAGTTCTCCCACTGGACTGAGTAATGGAAATAGGCAGGCGGAGTGGCTCGACCTCCCCAAAGGGGAGGCCTGCAGGATGCAGAAAGGGTAGCTTCCGCTCTAAAAGCCATTCAATTAGACGATTTTCTCACAAATTGCTACCTTCATAAGGCGCGCTGGCATTTAAAAGTCCATTATCCCTGGAATGTGTCTGTCGCCACCTTCTGGGCTGTGGCACTCAAGATCCTCCTCGCGGCCTGCTCTTGCTCACTCCTACACAGGCTCTCTGCGCAAACAAGATGGCTCAGATCTGTGCAAGTTGATCTTTATCAGTTAATTGAATCAGTCGCTTCTCATCTACCTGGGCACCTCTGGTGGGGTCCACAAACAGCCCTTCACAATCAAGTTCTTCCATATAGTAGACGCGTGATGGACTAGCTGCCCTCAAACCCACCCGCAGTGGAAAAAGGTTCCAGTCTCAAATTCCCTTGTGGGGAAGCAAACAAACTTTGTATACACAGTCCTACCCAACTAGGATTTAACTGTTTTCATGGCTCTTAATTAAAACATTGTTTCATAAGGGCTCTGCATTCATTTTTCTCTGAAGGAGAATTTCAAAGCATTAGAGGGATATGAATCAGAGAACATGTGAATGAGAGATAGACCAGTAATGAATCCTATGAAATAGGAGTGTGCGGTATTGAGCTAAGCCCAGGGTTCCTGATCTCCATGAAAGAAAATCCTTCCCCAAGTAATTCACACACAGCAAACAGCAGGGAGGTTAAACACAAAAGGGTGCAGGCATACAAATCAGCATCCGGTTCTTTGAAATGTGGCAGCTCAAAAGTAGCAAAGAAAAAGCTAAAAAGAAGAAAGATAGAAAAGAAACAAGCCAGAATATTGTTCCCTTTTCTCTTGGGAAAACCAGCTATGTCCAGGCATTCTTCCATGAATCCTATCCAACAACCTTGCTCCAGCTAAATCAGCTGGTCAATAACATACTGGGTTGGCGATCTCAGCCATCCAAGAGCAATCCAAGAGGAGGAAACAGGGAAAGAGAATGTATTGGAAGACTTAGCAGCAGGAAGGCAACCCAGATTCACTCATTTTTTGTTGTTTCTATAATTATATACTGTTTTTGTTAATCTTGGCCGGAAACTGGAGAAACAATAATAAACACATCCACTGGGAGATCAAGTAGCAACAAAACATCAAACATTGCATCAGATGGTCATAAGAAGCACTGTAAACAAATCAAAGTAATGACTCAAAGGTTTTTGTTTTAATATGGAAGCCTTTAATATGTTTTAATATGAAGGCTTGATTGTTGAGGAGACATCTGACCAGAGCATAGAAACTAGCCACCATAGCACACAAAGTTAAGCAGCAGAAGACAGAATCCATGCACAGGTCCTGAGATGCTTCCAGGCTGGGCTCTTATCCTATCAGCCACAGGGTTGAGGGCTTGAGGGAGGTGACCTGGTGACACAGATTGGGATCCCAGAGTAGCAGACTCTGGTATTGAATCAAAGTGCCTAAAGTCTTCTTAAGGAGCACTCCTAGGATCAAATCTTATCATATTAAAAGGAGGGGGCAGCAACTAGATTGAGTAAAAGGAGAAGTTTGGACAGGAGACTGCCTCCCAGAGGACTCAGCTTGGGAGGTCCTTTCCTGAGCAAAGGCCACAGCTTCTTGGCACAGCCACCCAGCAGCTGTAGATGAAGGCTACTCCAGGGAAACCTGCCACCCCAGGGGAAGCAGCTCTCTCTACCCATAGGCAATTTCTATAGGGAATTGAGAGCCACAGAGAACAGTCTTTTCAGTCCTGAGGGGAAATCTAAGCTGCACGTCACAGCACCCACTGTACCAAGAGGGGGAATGTGAGGAATAAGGAGAAAAGGAAGTAAGACATTTTCAGTGTCATGGACAGATTTGGGGCTGATCATGAGTAGTCACTATAAGAGCTGTACAGTCAGCCTACCATGTCAACAGACACCTCATTCATGGATTCAACCAACTCCAGCTCAAAAGATTTCAGGAACCAGGTGTAATAGCTCAAATCTATCAGCCCAGCTACTCCAGAGGTTGGGTCAGAAGAATTGTCAGTTCAAGGCCAACCTGGACAATTTAGGAAGCCTTTCTCAAAAACAAATAAATGAATAGTCACAGATCATAAACAGATTTTTTGACATCATTCCATAGATGACAGATTTACATAGCATCTAGATAACTTTAGGTAGTGTAAGTCATCTAGAGAGGCTGTGAAGTACACGGGAAAGTGTGGGGAGCTTGTGGGCCATGCTATGTACTTTGTATAAGGGACTGAGTGCCAGAGACCTTGGTATCTATGGGAAAGTCTGGAAAAAAACCCCATGGATATCCAGGACTACTGGTTTTTTCTTTTTTGTAACTTTATTTATTCATTTATTTATTTATCTATTTGATTCAGAGTGTTGCTACATAGCTCAGACTCATAGTGATCCTCCTGTCTTGTCCTATCCAGCACTGGGATTGCAGGTATCCATGGGAAAGTCTGGAACAAAGCCCTCATGGATATCCAGTACTACTGGTTTTTCTTTTTAAAATTATAGATAGATAGATAGATAGATAGATAGATAGATAGAGGGTCTTGCTACACAGCTCAAAGTCATAGTTATCCTCCTGTGTTAGCCTCCCCCAGTGCTGGGATTACAGGCTTATGCTACCACACCTGGTTTCAGTGGCTGGCATGGAATTCCCAGGGTTCTGGGTGGCACAGCATGCAGTATTGGGAATTGAACCCAGGTCCTTGCATTTTCCAGGCAAGCTCTTAGACTGCTGAGCTATCTCCCCATCACTAACTACTGGTTTTTCAAAGCGTCCTTCTAGTGGTTAATATGAGAATAGACTATCAAGGTGAGGGTAAAAATGGAAGATTAAAAACGACATCATTAAAAAAAATTTTAAATGACATCATTGGCACAGAGCTTTAAGGAAACATGACTTGCAATAAAGAAAGGAAATACACTTTCAATAAGGGCAGCAGAGTCATCACAGAATGCCAAGGTGCTACCCAAGAGTCCCTGCCATGAACATAAGAAAGATGGGAAGGGAGAGCAGAGAGCAGTTCCACCAGACAAAGGGAACACAAGAACAAGGTTGGATATTCACATCTAGAAAAGCATGAAAACAAGGAAGTTCTTTGATGCAGGTGAACCAGAGATTCAAACAAACTTGTCAGTGTGTTTGCGGCAAGAAAAACACAGAAGCTGAGAGGCTCTTTGATGGTTCTCAGGAGAGCTTAGCAAGCGGGTCACAGTGGTACTCAGAAAAGGGAGAACCCATCAGGAAACTGATGAAAGAGAAGGGAACATTCTTTCGTCAAGGAACATGGGTGCATCACATGAAACGAACATAGATGCAATAGCACAGAACAGCCCCAAACTTCATGTGGGCACTGAGCTCCTGAAGAGAGGCAGGTGCCCAGCAGAGTTGGAGAAGCACCGGCTCAGAAGAGGCCTTTAAGGGGCAGCGCAGTTCTGATGGCTTCCCCTGGGACGAAAGAGCACAGGGCATGATCTTCTCTTGTTTCTACCTAAAATTAGTTCCTCAATTCTGGTGTCTTTGCCACTTATCTAAAGTCAAATTCCTTGATGGAGAGGTGTAGAGCCCCAAAGGTCTCTTTGGTGGTGTAAAAACAGGAAAAAAGGTGCCTACACATTGCAGCAGTCTTTTGTAAATGAAACCCAGGACCCAAAAGTACATAAAGGGAGGATTGCGGCGCAATACATCCTGAGATAGACAGACAGCTAAAGAGACAGACTTTATTACTTATGAAGAATTGGCTCATATTTATAGACGCTGACAAGTTCTGTGATGCTAATATTCATTGGTGTCTTTGTTCTCTTCACACGTTTCCCGACCCCAGTGAAGGGCCATCTGCTTTATTCAGTCATCCAATTGAAATCTTGAACTCTTTGAGAAATATTCTCAAAGATACACCTAGAAGTATGTCTGTTTTCCCACTGACCAAGTCAAGTAGACACATAAAATTTACCCTCCCAGAAGGAGAACAAAACCTTATAACTGATCTGTTTTAATTTCCAGAAAACATGAAGGGTAAAAGAGGTGACCCAGTGCCTGCATGGCTTAATTATGCTTAGCGTTGATTATTAAAGCTTGCACAGAGGCAAGATTCTGCATAAAACTTCAGAAATACCACATCCAATTACCTCAAAGTACTCAGGGATGAATCAGCGCAATGCGAGTTGGGAGACTATTTTGCTAAGTAGAGGGCAAGAACTTTTTGCTAAGTACAACTATACTAATCTCAAAACAAAACATGCCATGCCAGAAGATTCTGACCTCTTTAAATCAAAGAAAAGGAAAGAAGACTTCAGAAGAAATAATCAAAAAATAAGGATTTCTCATAATCAATGAAAGGTAGTTTAAAATTATTGCATTTCATTACATCTGGATGATTATGTAAGAATTCACATTTATGTATTCAAATAATCACTTTAATTATTAATGATGAGGGTATTTATGATTAAGAAAAAACAAGACATGTTACATTCAACAAAAGATAACTAGAACAAAGAAAAAGAAGTTAAGATATAAGGTGGCTCATAGGATTAAAAATTTATATCATGTTTAGAAATAAGGAATTGCATGGGTGAAAAAGAAAGATTGCATAGATGTCCATACATGAAAATATGAATATATATATATATATATATATATATATATAGTGGTACAGGGGATCAAACTCATGACACTGTGCTTGCCAGACAGGTGCTTATGCTACTGAGATATCTCCCTGGCGCTGGAAACATCTAAATGTTTACAAAGCACAGAAAAGAAATATCAAGCATGAAAATGGGAGCATAGCCCAGAGTGATCTTTAGCTGTAGTGTCCCCATTGAGAGCCCACATTTGCAAGGAGTGATCCCTGACACCCCAAATATGCACACCCAGAGTATGCTCATAGAAATTCTGCTGAGACTACATATAGAGTGGGATAAGTGAAATCCTTCCTAAGGGTTCCTACGCAGTCTCTACCACGAATCCTTAGAGATCACCTATTGGCCAGCATAGAACCTGGGGCTCTAACCCACTTGACATTGTGGTAAAGCCACACTTTGAATTTTAGTGTCACACCGTATAACATGGGCACAGAAAACAATGCCATGATCTGAAGGCCCTGGGAGTAAGGTTTCTGGCAATGTAAAAAAATATATATAATAATATTGAGGTAAGCAACTTACTGGAAGAAAGTCTGGAGGGGGTAGTGTATTGGAGGAAAGTTTGACTCGTGGATTCAGAGCTCTCACTTCATAGTTGTTTGGCTTTGTAGTTGCAGAGCCTGTGGCGAGGCAGCACCTCATGGCAGGGAGCACATGGGAGAACAAAGCTGCTCACTTCACAGTGGTCAGGAAGCAAAGAGAGAGGTCAGCAGCCCAGCCTCCCCTGTCGTGCCACCCAAGACCTCACCAGACCCCAGCTCTAATGGCTCTGCCGTCTCCCACTAACGCCTCAGGCTGAGCTCTAAGCCTTCAACACATGGGAGACATTAAAGATTCAAACTCTAGCAAATGTATCTCCACAAAGTGCAAGTGTCGCCATTGGGACCTGAGGGAAAGCATTAGGATTAGATGGCGCCATAAGGGTGGGGTCCCCATGCTGGCAGTGGCAGTTCTATAAGAAAAGGAGGAGAGGCCCCCACTGGTACACTTGCTTTGTCTCTCTCAGCCCCCTACTGTGTTCCAGATGTGGAGCAGATGCTGAAGCCATGCTCTTGGACTCGCTAGCCTCCAAAACTATAAGTTATATTGTCTCAGGTGTTTTGCTATAGAAATAAAAAATGGATTTAATACAAACAAGTACTGTAAAGTTAAATGATAATTAAAATGGTGTTTTCTTGATAGATTGATTTTTTTGTTTGTTCATTTTTTTGTGGTACTGGGGATTGAACTCAGAACCTTGTGCTTCTCAAGCAGGAACGTATGCCACTTAGCTATCTCCCCAGCCCTAAAATAATGTTTAAATAGCAAAGCTCTTGAATTCAGAAAACTAACCCAGTATAGTCCAATTGTCTATAATAGTAGTGAGTTATCAGCATAGCTGGCAATTTCTGAAGTTGTTGACTTGAGCCTTTTACAGCTCAGCATATTAATGTCGCATTACTTTTTATAGCTTGTGGTTATACTTTTCCGCTGGATGGTTAAGACCAAGTTAGAACAAGACTTATATTGGGTTATTTTGCTGAATTCAAGTGCCTACAATATTTGGACTGGCATCAAGTATGAAAAGCCCCTTTAAAGCCTTTTCCAAATATAGATTCTCTAACAGCAACAGAATATCTATCTCTGACAAAACAAAACAAAAAAGGGGCATATAAATAAAGGACTATTTTGTTGTGAAAAAATATATATATACACATATATATGATAGGGTACATATACAGCTACATTCTGTTAGATCAGTGAGAAGAAATGTTTGTACTAATATTGTTAAGACAAGATATCATGTCTGCATCTTGTCTTCTCAATAACTACTACAAAGACAATGTGCAATATATTAATTATTGTAACTGTCCTACTAACCTGTTTTGAAGCTGCTTCATTGCTATTTTATCTCTTTTTCCTCGTTAAAATGAATTTTAAGAAAGTGAAAGCAACTCTTAGGATCCTGGCACGATAAACATTGCGCTTTAAATGATTCTATGACATAAAAATACAAAAGCAAAAAATGAAGGTGATAGGCGTTCTGCTTAAAAATCTTAAGAAAAAGTGGGAAAAAAGCACACAATAATAATACAAGCAAAAGTAGACATAAACAGAGAAATAGTAAAGTTAATAAATCTAAAACCTGGCTCTCTAGAAATACTAATGAAAGAGACACAGTCAGGCTGAAAATAATAAAGGCAAAAGACCAGGCATAAATCAACAAAATTAGAAAGAGGAAAGGAGATAGAGACAGATGCACACAAGATAATGTTTTATAACTGAATACTCTGTGCACTTGTATAATATCATTTAAAACTCAGTACAAAGGCTACTTTTCCCTAAGACCAATGCATGCAAGTAAGGGCACAATAAGTTGAAACTGATAGACTGGAAAAGTTTACAAGAAATTATTCAAAGGAAGGCCTGTTTTCCACACTGACATCTTGTTTACTCCTGACTGACTCTGCTGTGTGGCCAGAATCCTCAGTAGGGAACCACTAGACCACCAACCACAGAGAACAAAAGATTGTGGCAGGAAATAGGACAGCAGGTGTCCTCCAGCCCATGAATATTCTACTAACAAGGTACATATAGAAGAAGAGCTAAAGAGACACCAATAAATGGGCAGTAGAAGGTTCCGATGCCCAAGAAGTCAACACATTTTTCATTAAAGTCTCAGCCAGGACACTGCAGCAATGGTTTCTCCTTGATTTAGAGCTATGGTTGGCCCACTCCAAATGATACTGCTGGGTCCAGAACAGTGAGAGTTACAAAGGCATCCACTGCAAAAGGGATCCACTGCAGCTTTGTTCTTTCTCCCTATTCCAAAACCTTCCAGTCCTGGGTGGCCTACGAATGCCATGTCCTCCTCACAGTTGACTGTCCCCACATTCAATTCATTCACATCCCACTATGGCTGATGGACCAGTATACCCAGCCACTCCTTCAGCTCCTGCTTCTTAAGACCCCGCTGTCACTGTCCCAGGCATCTGAGAATTGCACGGTGTGCCTGTCCTTCCCTTACCAGTGACTCTGCATGATCCTTTCCTGAATCCTTCTGGGGCTTCATGGTCCCCTTTCAACCTGGATTCAGGAGAACCCATATCTGGAACCTGAAGTTTTAAATGCATGGATTAAATTATAAATATGACAAAGTGTCATACATCCTCTTAATCACAGGCCATCTCTGTAAAACAGCTGAGGATACTGAATAGAGCCTGTTGGTGCATTTCCAGATTCAATCTCTCCCCCACCAGCAAATGCCCAGTGCTTATTCCCCTTGTGATTTCCAGCTTATTAGGGCTGCTGTGATAGCAGTCTGTGCTTCAGATCATTAGCTACTTGCTTCTTAAATGGAATTTGTTAGCTAAATATAACCAGGAGCCTTTAGTAGTTTGTACTAATTGTGTTGCTTTGTTAAGGTAAGTAACAGGAGAAGCTACCAGTGTACACATATGAAAGTCATAATATTCCCATTTGCTCCAGACACTAAACACACTGGGCATTGTTTAACAGGCTTATTTAGTTGTGGGCTAACTGGGAGGACTGGTTATAGCGTCCTTCGCCCAGAGAAGCTCACAGCTGGGCAGTGTTCAATCACAATTCCCCTCCTGCTGGGAGATGAGGAGCTTGGGTTCCTCACTGTAGGAAGCTTGAGTTAGATTCCACCAACATGCTTGCTTTGGGATGAGGCTAACTGTCATGAGTCACCCTCACCCAGGACAGTCCAGACCCAGAGCAAGAGAAAGGACATGAATCCTCATAACTCAGCTTTTCTGAGAAGAATCCACTGAAAGCTGCCTGAGATAGCTTCCTGTCCTCGGATGTACAGCAGTCATCATCCAGACTAGTGGTTTCCACCATCTTTTAATCATGGAATCATAGAGCGTCATGACATCATAATTGTGGAGTAACATGGATAAAGACAAATTGCATGGACAGAAGTGTGGCTGGCTACTCCATTCTCCATTTTTGTCACCCAATGGACTCCATAGTTGCAAACTCACATTTGGTCTAATACTTCATGTGAAAAGGGGGAAATGTGAATTTTAGCTTTTCCAAAATTTACACAGAAGTCAAACACAAAATTCCACCAAATATTTCATTGGCCACTTTATTTTACTGGCTTCATACGTAGAATATGAATACATAGGGAGTTTCAGAAAGCAATATAAGTAGTAGCTTTGTGCCTGATCACAATACACAATGCAATCTTGTGTTACTGAACTCCATTGTGCCTATTTAGATCAATGGCATTTTGGTCATCTCATAAAGAACAGATTGCTATGGAAATAAAACTTCTGTATCTTCCTCAAAGCCTCATGTCAATCCAAATTACAGAAATGACTCCTCTGGAATCTCTGACTTTCTTGTGGACTCAGAATACACTGTACCTCCCCAAATGGCTACACTTTGGCCTACAAGTGCTGATTGACTCTTCTGTCTCTAAGATATGCCAAAGGCAGGGGATACAGAGGGACTGTCAGGACTTCAAGAATGATGGTACTGACCTCAACTGCTCATCCAGTTGGAGGCCATCACTGGGGTGAATTCCTAAACAGCTCATTGTGTTTCCTTATAGCTTCAGTCTTAGCAGGTGAAACCAACATATTCCTGCTGATTTTCACCAGCCTTGCCAATGGCTTATTGCTACATAAGAAGTATGCATAACTTAGAGGTATGTACCAAGGCAGACGGAACTGAAGCAATATGATGTCTGGAAATTACTCCAAAAGATTTTAGCTAAAAAAAAAATAGAAAAGGGGAAGGGGACACATGAGGCAAATGCAGGCAAATATTGATAGTTTCTGAATCTTGGTGATGATGTAGAAGGATTCACTTTGGAATTTTTTTAATTACTATTTTATATTCAGTCTGCTTTCAATTCATACATGAATTTAACTCCATGGTCCTTTCAAAGCTTTATTTCTCCTCAGAGGTGAAAGATCTGGAAAACATATAGGCAAAATGTTCTCATGTGATATCTGTGAACTTCTGAACATGCTGAAAACTCAGCTGCTGTTGAGGTGGGTTTTGCTCAGGAAATCAGCATGTAGCCAAGAGTCCAATGTGCTAAAGTGGCATTTCCCAAAAGCTCCTCTCCACAGCAGCAAGCTCACGTACGCTTAGGAAGGAAGCACACAGGGGGTTCATGCTCCGTGAGTCTGCATGTACATCAGCACTTAAAAGGATAGACTCAATCCTACAGGGACAAAGAAAAAACACCTTGCTGTTACCTGACCCTGTCTGAGACTACATGCAATGAACAGGGAAAAGAAACACTTAGCCATCCATCTACTCTTAAGGGCACCTATCTACTAGGCACTGTGATAAGTAACTTTTCTAACATCTGCAGAAGATTTCATCTTATGCATTCTCACTTCATATTTTCTCAACTGTAACACACAAATGGCCTTCCCATGACTTCTTATTCAATAATTCAGCTCTCCTTCATATTGCTCATGGGCACAGTTGTAGCACACTTTCATCACTGATATTTGATGACTGCTGAAGCAGTATCCCTTTCACTTAATATGACTCCTAGCAAATTGTGGGTGTGTGAGAAATATTAGTGGGGTAAGTAAATATAGTGCCTCATTAAATCATCAGGACAATAAAAGGAAATCCTACACTCCCAGTTTTATAGGTGAAATCCAGAAATGCGTGGAGATGAAGTAATTCCTTTCTGCTTTCTAAGCCTAGAAAATAGCATATTTGACTTTCACAGTCAGATTTGTTGACTCTTAAAGTTCTTGCATCTTTCATTGATAATGATTGTCATAAAGAAAAGACTAGAGAAGAAGAAAATGGTGATTTTACATTGGAAAAGCATGCAAAGCTATAGCCAAGATTAATATCATAGTACCAATAACAAAACAAATGTGTATTACATGATGCCCATCATCATATGATGAAAAGGGCACATCATGTTAGTAGGCTTCCCTTCCAAATCCACACTTCCCTCCAATCATGAGAAAACATCAGGGAAGCTTACATTGATGCATAATCTACAAAATCCTTGACTAGCACTCTTCAAAAGGAACATGGTCATAAAAATGATAATCTAAAAAACTCTCCACTTTGGGAGGACTCAAAAATATAGCAACTAAATGCAGTGTGGTAATTTAGACCATGGAAGAAAAAAAAAA
>NDGN011489510.1:0-18532 GCA_002564285.1 Tympanoctomys barrerae | reverse complement strand
AAAAAAAAAAAAAAGGAGGGGGGGGCTGGTGAGATGGCTCAGTGGTCTAACGCACTTACCTGGAACAAGCTTAGCAAAGCACAGGGACCATGGTTCGATCCCCCCACCCCCTGGTGGGCTGAGCTGGCCACACACACACACACACGCACACACACACACACACTAAATAAATAAATAAATAAATAAATAAATAAATAAATGGAAAAAAAAAGAATTATAAAAAAGAACATGAGGGAAGAAGGGCCAGAGAAACAGGAGGCATGATACACGTGTGCATGTCTATGGCAAAGAGAAACACCAAAACAACACCCAAAGTTTGGGAGCAGATTTATTTAATGTCAGACGGACACTGAATAGGAATCAATTGCTCCTCAAAAGGTCAGGCCTCAAAGGCCCATGGAAGGAACTTTTAATGCGCATGCGAAAGTGTGGGGGATACAAAGGCAGAGCACTTGGCTGTCTGGGATTGGTTCTTCTACATCATCGTGACCAGTTATGCACCACATTGATTGGCCATCCTAAGAGACAGAGCAACCAGAACCACAACAGGAGCTATCACCTGGGCAACGAAGAGACTAAAGTATACTGGATGGTGGGGCAGCATTTTCTGCTACACATGAAAATGTAAGAGTTATTACTACACAGAAAATGGTACTGGTAACCAGGAGGTTTGTGGCTGCCTCACCAAGTTGTGTCACAAAAGCATTCCTGGAGTGAAGAGTGACTACTCCTTTAAGAAATTTCACATCATCCTTGTTCTTAAGACCACAGGAAATGAAACAGGAGCAGGGGGTGCACAGAAAAAAAGATTATAAATAGAAAAAGTAAGTAGAAAAGTTGAGCTCTGTGACAGTAAGACCAATGTCGGGGATCACCATTCACCACAAACAGAAACAATAAATAACAAACACAAACATCTAAGTATCATGAATGAGTACTTGACTTTATCAAAAGTTTTTCCTGCATGAATTGAAATGATTGTGGAATTTTGGCCTTTGGCTCTGTTGATATGTTATATTACATTCTCAGATGAAGAAATACAAATAGCAAATAAATATATGAAAAAATATTCAGCATCATTGGTCATTTCAGAGATGCAAATGAAGACAACACTGAATACTGTAAAATTCATATTACTTTAAGTGAAATTTTATATCAACTTGTAATTTTTCTGTTTTAATACTATTTTATAATCTCTTTATAAAATAAAAAAATTGAGATTCTATTACTCAAGTAAGAATGGTTATGGTGTGGGGGAAAAGGAACCCTTCTCTAATGCTGCTGGCAAGGTAGACTGGTTCAACCACTATGGAAAACAGTGTGAAGAGTCCTAAAAACACTAGGATTTAATCAACCCAGCTATTCTCCATTTGGGTATTTTCCCAGAAGAATTAAAAACATCATACCACAGTGATATATGTGCACCCATGTTTACAGCAGCACAATTTATAATAGCTAAATCTTGGAAACAACCGAAAGGCCCATCAAATAAGAGATGGACAAAAATAGATGCAGTATTTTTATACAATGGAGTACTACTCATCTATAAAGAAAGATAAACTTCAGAAATTTATAAGGCAGTAGATGCAGCTTGAGTCCATACTTGTAAGAAGCTGAAAAAGTAAATAAGGCCCAAAGCATACAATAGATATTGTGAAATGGAAAGAAACTGTTCAAAAAGAAAGAGAAACTGGAATGAGGGGAAAAGGAAAAGAAGGAAGAGAAAAAGAAACATAAATTTAAAAAATATATAATATACACAGACAAGATAGTTATCCTACTAATTTCTATTCCTTCATAGAAAAAAATGGTTTATACCTATGTTTGGCCAATTTTTTATGTCTATATCTTATAATATGAGCAACTACTTTGAGGTGGATAACAATACAATGTATGACTCATTGTTGCTCTCCTACACTTTTCTTTTGGAATTTTTATGCTGTTGTTTTATTATTTTTCTTTTTTTAAAAATAAAAAAGTCCAAATAGCTTTTGCAAAATAAAGCATTAAAAATTCTAAGTAGTAAAAATGTTGTGTCAGTTTAATTGGCAGCTTTTTTCCCTTTCTTAATGGTTCTAAAAATATAGGTGAGTCATCTCATGAGTAGCACTATATAGCTTTTAAAAAAATGTTATTTGGTAGTTAAATTGCACTTCTCAGCAAGTAAAAGAGAACCCAATGCAAAATGGTAAATAAAGACAGGCTACTCCTTACTTCCAGTTCCAAAAGCATCCTTGTCTAGATGGACCTCTGAGATGAGGAGATTCGTGGGCCCAGTGGTACAGGTTCCTTCTGGATTTCTCCCACACCTTCACTGTATCACATGCATCTTGGACATGGCTCCTTTTGGTGACTGATAGAGAGCTGGGAATAATCCCTTGAACTATATCTTTCTCAAAATTCATGAAGAGAAGATAACCATTTCGGCAAACCCTCTTAGGAGATCCTTCCTAGAAACATCTGGAACGCCTCCCCTACATCTAGTTGGATTGAGTATCTTTTCCATAGCTATATCCCAGAGTAGAATCACATTGATTGGCACAGGCTTGACCTATCCCTGGAGACAGGACAGAGCTCATTTGTCCACAACCACATGGTCACACAAGAAAACTGTGAACAGCAATACCCTGTCCACCACCCGCCCCTGACATGTTCAGGGTGATTACCAAGTCCTCAAGAAGCAAGCCAGAAGCTCTGCCAGAACCAGTACCCACAAACTGAACGAACTGCTGGAAAGACTGCTCTCCTCCTGACACCTTCATCTGTATGTCACCTGTGCATCCTGACTGGTGGTCAGGTGCCTAAACCTCTGCTTCCACAGAAAATCATAATGGGGCATCTAGTCCTTGAGAACTAAGACTTTTGCCTAAAATATGTTCAAGATAAGAAGAGTATTGAAGAATATAGAGAAGGTTTTGAGTAACCCTAATGGTATTACAGCGTGCAATATCATTCCCTGCTCCATTGAGCCCAGGAAAATGTGCTCCAGGGCAGACAATCACAACCCAAAGAAAGGATTTGTTTGACAAATGACCCACAAAATTTCTCCCATCTCAATTAATAGGATGGCATTGTGCTTTGGGAGAAAAAGCCTGCCTAACTATCTCAATCTCTACCACTGACAAGCTCAAAATCCACTTCATTATAGACCACTATAGGCTGACTCATGCCTTAATATAAATATTCTTTTAATAATTGTCTTGTATGGTATGCTCCTTCTAAAACAATCTTTGTTTCATAATGTACTTCAGGTATTAATCTGATTAAGAGCAACAAGATGTATTTGAGATTCTTTTTGTGATATGGCATCTTCGCTGGTAGAATTCTAGATTACAGACACCTACATGACTAGGCCAACTGGCATTGCCTTTACTAATGTTTTAATTAAAATATAATCATTTATAAAAGCAGTAATGTTATTATATGTTTAATACCAACTATATGTATCAGTGTGAGTTGTTCTACAAACAATAATCTTCCACAGAAGGAAGTAGGTATTAGACCTATTTTACCAGAAAGGAAACTGAGGCTCAAAGGCATTCTCTTGACCTCAGTCACATAATCTGCCGTCAGAACCACCCACGTTCACAATCTTGTAACAGAAAAGAAATGACCTGCTTCAGAGATGACAACAGGATTCTTATGTTTCCTAGGACACTTCTATCCTGTGCCTCCAACAATTGTTTTCTCCTATACTGAGATAGCATGTCTGGGGTTAGTGTGCATCTCAGATAACAGCTTCCCCAACCCATCTGGCCTTGGTTTCTTCCAGCCTTCATTAACTCTAATTTCATTATCACCTGTTCGGGTGTGACCCTGAGTTCCTGACGCACTTCTCTCCTTTCTCAAGGGAAATGAATTTCTGTCTCGCCATTAGCTCTCTCTCTCTCTCTCTCTCTCTCTCTCTCCAACTGTGTGAGCCCCCAGGCGAAGCACTCATTTGTATGTGAGTACTGTCCATCTCTCCTGTCATCCCAGCTACCTCCTGAGGCTCTCTCTGCCTCTTAGGTCATCTTGCTTCAGAAGACACCAAAGGGAATTTTTTAGCTAGAGGTGTGTGTGTTTGTGTGTGTGTGTGTGTGTGTGTGTGTGTGTGTGTGTTTGCAGACATACATTCAGGCAATCGTGCATGTGAGTTTAACATTACTCAGACAATTTATGATGTATTTTTTGCATTTTATTTAAATTTTCTTTTATCCCTTAATTTTTTTGTTTGTTTTATGTATTTAGGGCAGGGTCTACAAGGTCTCACTACATAGATCACGTATAGTGATGCATCTATGTTCAGCTTCCCAAGTGCTGGGTTTACAGGCGTGCACCACCACACCCAAGTCTCAGTTACCATCTCAGCATGCCTTGGGAGTGGGGACGGGGCCGGCATGGCTTGTGCCGGTGCACTTTAGTCTGCTGAACTATCTGGCCAGCCCTTATCCTTTAATTTTAACATGGGAATTCTCACACAAGTGGGGAAAGAACTCCTCCATCCTTTGGAAAAGAACAATAATTTTCCAGTTTGGCAATAAATTAGGTGTTGTTTACATCTTTGATTTTCTCAAAAAGGCCAAATTTCTCAAAACACTAAATAAATGAAAGGTTGTTGTAGCAATACCAATGGGATACCCACCAGAGAGCTCAGAAGTTCTACTTATTAGGCAAAAGAGATGGAAAAATAAGAAAAGAAAATGGTTTGCCTCTCTTTTCTCTTCCTTTTCTATATAACCCCTTAAGCCCTAGCCCAGCCCCCTCCTACCCCATTAGCCTCTGCAGCAGGACTGTCTTCTGATTAGAGGCCAGATAGAATGGCAGAGCAGTATTCATTTATTTACATTTTGATGCCACTGAGTTTCTGTTAAGTCTATTACAAGTCTACAATTGGATTTGGAGTATGTGAAGTTACGCCTACCCCAAGGACAAACATACAAGCATATTGTACGTGTTCCTACAACCACCACGTTTTCACAAATGCAAGGTAGGACTTTTTGTGAACTAACAGCATTTTAACAACCTTGAAATTCTGACCATGATGAACTTAGCATTAGGTTGTATATTAACTTATGTTACATAGAATATTATTTCTTTTAATATTTTTGTCTTTTCTTTTCCATAAGTAAATGCTGCTGTCACTATCATGGGTTATTTCTTTTGAATTTTTATGGACAAAAGAGGCATTATGAAGCCAAACCAAGAAAAGGCAGGCAAGTATCCCTGTTGACTTAAAAAGAATAAAAAATAAATAAAGCAGAAGATCATGATACTTGGATAAAAATTAGACAGGAAAAACAAGCTCAGTATGTCAAAAGAGAGATGTCATAGCTATTTGGCAAAGTAAATGTCTAAAACAAAGTTGAATCTTTGCAGGAAAAGTTACATCTCATTAATTTTTTTTCCTGTGATCCATCCTTAGAAGCCACTTTCACCCAAGGGGCCTAGAATGGACATTTTGAAGGACATATGCTTGTTCTTGATACTGAATTCAGCCTCATTGCATTATTTTTAAAGCGATCACAGTTGTAGCTGTATGCTAGTATGTGTGTAGCCTTCAGATAAGCAATTGACCGTGAAATAATAGTACACAGCTTTTAATATATACCCTCTGGTTATGGGTGTGCATACTAAGCATATAGTATTTTAAAATACATGCATATACATATAAACACAGAAACTCTGCAAGTTAAAGCTATGTCTAAATGGACTAGCAGCTGCTGGAAATTTCCCCTCTACTCTCCCTAAGGTCTCAGGTGTGGGATTCATGAGCCAATGTCTCAGCTAGAACAGGTGTCTATCGCTGGGTAAATAGCAATTAGGCCCAAATTTCAGACTTTTTTTTTTCAAATCCCTTTCGGAGGAAAAGCCCAGGAATAAATAGTTGCTGTAACGGCCAGGGGTATTGTGTAGCATTATAGCCTCCAGCTGGTCTATTACATACTATAGACAGGGAAAGAATACGGGCACCTGACAGATGTGTTCTGTTAGCTTCATTAGGAAAGAAACAAAGAAACTCCTCAATTAATAGCAGCAGAGCCAAATGGGGGGTAGGGGGGAGCTTGAGGGGAGAGGAATCATAGCCTGTTATTTAAACAGAGTCAGGGAGCTTTTCACTCGTGGCTTAATATGATTCATTAATAAAAACAGCTTTTTGAATGCCCAGTTTAAGTCAAAAGAAATCACTAGCATTTTTTTTTTCCTCCAGCAAAGGAAGGGCAAAATGACAAATTGCTGCTGTTAAATTCATTTCATGTGGGGATGGCCTTTCTCAAAGATCCCTTAAACGGCGGGGCTGGATGTTTGTCACATTAAGTGGCAGAGCAGTTCTCAAAAATCGACTGTGGCACATCAGGGTCTCAGATGGATGGCCAGCAGTGGCCATCCAATAATTTTATATATCCAGACCAGGAAGCATTTGGTGTTGCTTAAATGAAGGAGGATTTTTAAAGTAATAAAATGCAGCTCTTACCCCGATGAAAGGAAAATCTGTCCACGGTGTCACTTTTAATTTTTTTTTTACCCTTCTTGGAATGGTTTGAAATATGTGGAAGTCCTGCTTGTGACTGTAGCTTCTTTTTTTGCAAGCTGCGGGAGTCTGGTTATTTCTCCTTTTGTATTTCCTTCACTGAAGATGTATAGTGCACCTCTGTACAGCATCATGGGCAATAGCGAAAGGGTAAGCTATAGATTGTATTAACAATATATGAGTTCTAAATGAAAATGGCTCTTTTTTTCACGCAAGTCAGAGTCCACAATAACAATGCAGCTTTCATCATAATAATTCTCCAGTTATGACTTCAGGGTGATATTTTAAAGAAGAATGCCATTTGCTACCAGCAAGCAAAAGCAGTCTGACCCAGATGCCAGGCTTAAGGAGAAAAGAATGAATTCCTGACAATTTCCCCTATCACCACTTGATCTACTTAGCACAAAGCAAAAAGGACCTGGAGGTAAGAACCTAGAGAATGCTGTTCATTATCCAGATTACCTAGGTGTATGCAAGATTAAATGGCTGGGAGTGCATTCACCTGGATGGATTTTTACGTGATAAGGATTCATAGCACAACTGTAACCCCCACAGCACAGTGGAGTGGAGCATGACCAGAGGAGTCCTGGAGTAACCTAGGCCAGGAAGGATGGGCTCCAAAATGAGAACTGAACACTCATCTGTCTAATTGGGGTGTTGTCCCGCCAAAGAAACAGAAATCAAAACATAGGTGGTCCTGGCCAAATCCAACGGGCCAGGTCTTTGTGATGGAAATGTAATTGTAAATCTTTATGGCCAACTCAGTCTGTGATGTCTTGATGCTCTTCAATTTTTAAAATATACTCTTGGCTTCTATTTGTGTTTTCCTCCTCAAATAATAGCTGCAGAACAAGAAGGGCTAATATCTAATCCCAAATGAACAAGAGAAGGAAAAGGAACACACTTTCCTAGAAGCAAAGGCATTTTCCACCCAAAAGTCTCTTTCTACAATGCTGATACTTCACATTTGCCATGGAGGATTGAAAACATGAAGAAAAAAGGTCAAAATGTGAAGCTATTATGTTCAGACTTTAAAATAATTAGGGACTTTAAACACTCATACCAGACTAGAGTTCTAGACCGTTAGTTCTAACCTTGGTTCCTTCTCAGGCACCTACTGAGAGAAACCTTCATTATCATGTTTGGCAAATCCTGGCAGGGGCAATCATCCAAACCTAAAAATCACAACGGATGAACATTGCAGAAAGGCACAAAATGATGACATCTAGACTGAGTGTGGTGGTGTGCGCCTATAATCTCAACTCTTGGGATGCTGAAAATCAGAGAATCATTCCGAGTCTGATCTACATAGTGAAACCCTGTAGATCCTATACTAAACGCAAAAAAAATAAATAAATAAAAATTGTAAAGTGATGGCATGAAAACTCAAAATCATGTAAACAGCCACTTAGTACAACTAACTGACAAAGTATAATCCTAATCTGCATGTTTTAGTCAAAAAATGCAATGTGTCCTCACCCATTTAGAAAATGCAAATTGGATATATATTTGGTTTCCTTTATTAACTCAGTGTTAAGTGCCCGTTTTCCCCTTCCGGTATTTTTAACCAACTCAGAATAATTGAGGCCCTTTGGATTTCTAACTATGGTTCTGACTCCCCCAAACTCCCCACATTTCCATGTCTTGCCTCCCAAGGAAGTCTCAGATGCCCTCTCTCCTCTCCATCCATCCCATGACCATTGACCCCTCATCCTTTCTCTTCGGCCTCTGCCCTGACTTAAAGAGGCAGCCACTATTCACTCAGCTGACAGAGGGCCTTCTTTTGCCAATCCCCCACTTTAGTTCTGGAAGCTTTTCTGGAGATTTCTTTGGCTCTGCTATAGACATGGCCATAAGCATGATGCTTACCTGTAGGAGTTTCATAGATGCCCTTTGCAAAGTTGGAGAAATTTCCTTCTAATTTGTGTGATTGAGAAAGAGATTTTATATGAATTGTTGCCTCACAGAAAGTACTTCAAGGGCTTGATGCTGATCACAAGTCTCTTACCTTTCTTCTGGATGTCATGTGTAAATCTCTTGGCCTATCCTTCTGTTACTATTGCTCTCTTACAGTCTGTCTTCTGTAGGCTACACATCCAGCACAGTCTATGTTTCACCAACCTTGAAGTCAGGCACGGTAGCTACATAATTCTCTTAGTGGCAGAATTCATGGCTTAATTACTAATTTTATTACAAGGAGAGAGTTGGAAAGAATAGAATTTCTGATTTGTTTTCTATTTTTTTCTAGAATTAATGTTTGAAAAGAAAATGTAAAGGTGGCAAATGCACTGAAACAGAAAAACATGTCTTTTTATTGAACTCTGTGTCTGTGAACAACTACAGGAAAGTCACAAAAATTGCTACAAAGAATGTTAATATAGCTTAATTGGGACCATAAGCTAAGAAAGAGTTTTCATACTCTTTTTCTGTTAGCAGGAGGAAGAACATCATTCTTGTAGATTTCCTTTCATTCCAAAACCATTCACCTCTCTTTTGCCATTTCTAGATTCCCAGGGCCAGATTCAGTCAAATCTGTCAGAGGCAGGCTCAGACGAACACAAATAGAAAAAACATTAGAACCTAGCTAAGGCCTGGTAGAGGCTGCTGCTTACCATGGTCCCTCTGGTCTCGAATGGCCCTTCTATAACTGTTTATCCCATCTGTCGAGAAACCTGCTGATTCTAACATTCTGTTTTGCTGTCAACAACTCTATCTGTTCTCTACAAACCTTGAAACCACACAATCAAATTTCATTGGCATTTGGTTTTGGTTTTTTTCTAAATTAAAAAGTTATTTTCATCATGTTTGAAATAGATTTGCCTTTGGGATCTTTTTTTCCTGTTCTGCCCTCCCATTCACATGAGTCTCTGGATAAAAAAAGCCTTTTTATTTACTTCAATGTTTTATATTTTAGTTTTTCCTAAGAATAAGAGTCACTATTGGGAAAAAATAACAGGTTTAAAGAACATTTCAAGAGATGGAGGTTTTATTACTTTTCTTTTTTAGGTCTTCTACAATAAATGAAATCTATCAAGTGAATTAATTTTAGAAGGGGTCAAAAAATAAAAGTTATAGACATTTTTGGATATGATGTAGAAACTGTCAGATGGCAAAATTTTCAAATTTTATTCTTACGAGACAATCCTGCAGAAAAGGAAAAATACATGAGAAAAGAATGAATACAACTTTTAGATTTTAAAGAAACTTCCATATCTATGAAAATATAAAAGGTCAGATAGAAAAATATTTACAGCAAATTTGACCAAGTGTTTGTCTGCTTTGTTGAGTGATTCCATTTAAACAGATAAGAAAATATGAGAGTCCCAGTAGCTGCATTGGGTATAATCTGAATAGCTGAATGGGTATAAGTTTTGAACAAACAATTCAAAGCATTCAACCACAGCAGTAAATAAAAATTAAAGAACAAAAGTACCACTTTTCCTTCTTAGAAAACATTTTGAATAGTAATATTCAACATTAAAAAGGCTGATTAAGGCAAAATTAAGACTCTCACATTTCTTTTTGCTGGTATAAATTGACCCAATTTTATGTAACAAAGCAGTTTGGCAATGTTTTAGAAGTCTTAAAAAGATATTCATTTATCCTGAAATTCCTTTATAGAAAATACTTGAAAACTAAAGAAAAAAAATTTAAAACATGTAAATATATTTATTTCAATGTAAATCTCAGTAGTAAAACATTGGAAATATTCATATGTCATCACACATACACATTGATAGAATAAACAATAAAAATTACATGTGCTCAGAGATTTTAATAATATAAGAAAACACTAATGGATTGTACTTAGAGAAATAGAATGCTTGTTCTATTCACTTGAAGAGTGGCTGGTTTTAGAGACTTTCCTAGTTTATTATATGTGCAAATTATGCATAATTTAAAATATTTTTTAAAAAACTACAATCATTGCAATACATGGTCAACAGACACATTAAAGGTAGTTCATGGATAAAATTTTTTTTGCTTCAGCATTTTCCATTTTAGTTTTTAATAAGAATATGGGTCACTGTTGGAATTTTTAAAAATTATAAATTGGAATTAGAAAAAATTACAGGTTTAAAAGATTTGGAGTTTTTTTTCTACTTTTCCTTTTTTAGGTCTTCTACAATAAATGAAAACTATTTAAATATTTACTGCTTAGAAGATAAATTATTTCTATCTAATATGCATCAGACATGTTAATCAATTGGACATAGTTCATTTAATCTTTATGATAACCCTGAAAATAGATAATAATTCCATATTGCATATGAAGAAGCCAAAGCTCTGAGAAGTAAGAGCATCTTGCCCCAAGTTATATAAATAATAGGACCCAAACTGGCCTCCAAATACAATATTATTTCAACATTGTTACTGATGCTAGAGATGCCTGAAGTGGTCTCTCTTCCGGGCTAAATCATTTATCAAGAAAAATTATGAATTTAATAATTTAAGAGATGACTAAAATGTACTCTTCCATTGCCTTTATTTGTTGGTTCATTTAGAGATTTAAAGAGCAGGAGAGGAATTCAAGAACGGTCTTTTCTAAAATCATCCAGAATCATTTTAGCTTTTCAACTGAGAGTAAGACAATTAGCAGGCTCAAGGAATAGCGATCAGTTATCATCATTTTCCCTCCCGCACGCCTGATCTGGCCATCTCACCCCAATTGCCCTCTATGTACGTTCTTCACTATCAACACAACAGAAGCACTTGGAATCTTCTCGGTAGCCTCTGCCTCGGAGTCGGTGATTGGCTCAGAAAGAACAAGCAAGTAGCCATCTTTGAGGCTGAGTGAATTCCTGAGCTTCTCCTTCTTAAGCCTCTCTCACATCAGCCTGCCAAGAAGGCCTCATGGACACAGGCTGATGTCTGTGACAATCTTGTTCTTTTTCTTGTTGTTTCCACTCCTTCCTTATTCATTTGATGCATAAATGACTAGAAATCATTTCAAGCACCTTCCTCATTTATAGTGCAAAACTATGCATGTGAGTAAAATTAATAGGAGCTACTTAGAGCATGTTTGGGATTCATTTTATGGTTATGTCCTACACTTGATGCTGGGAAGAATGTCACCACTGTCCAAAAGAAGACAGACCTCTGCCCTCTCTTCTCCCTTTAAAATTAGAGCAGCACAGAGCTTCCCTCTCCTCTCATGAATCTTCCCTTGACAATAGGGACAGAAAGATTACAGCTGAACTCCCACACTCTTGTGTGGCTAGGTGAGTTTTTGCCATAGAAGAATTAATGCAACCTGAAAAGTGTGTTTTAATCTCTGTGTATTTTTATTTCTGCCTTCTTTTTTTAGTATTCTTTGCTTTCATCTTTGCCTCACACTCTACTACAAATTATGCTGCTCTTCAATTTCTCCAGTGCATTAAGCTAGCGTGTTGCTATGTCTCAGCTCACCATGTGAATTCTGGCATCAAAGCCTTGGGCCAATTTTATTTCATTTGTATTTGCTGTCAGAACAATGTCTTTATTCTACAATGCCCTTCTTGAATCACCTCTCAGGTGGTTTGATAGAAGCAGCATGCAGTAGAAAAAATATCTTTATAAAAACTCCATGTTATTTCTTTTATGCTGTACCCTATGAGTACTGAATGCACAGCATACTTAGTTCAACAACATCCTGAGTTCCATTTTTTTAAAGATGAAAACAGCCCTTTATTTTAAATTTCCCTGAGA
Source organism: Tympanoctomys barrerae (assembly GCA_002564285.1). Classification (NCBI taxonomy): domain Eukaryota; kingdom Metazoa; phylum Chordata; class Mammalia; order Rodentia; family Octodontidae; genus Tympanoctomys; species Tympanoctomys barrerae. The sequence goes on along the minus strand of NDGN011489510.1, from coordinate 6,333 downwards.
CAACTGATCGGCTTTCCTTGTTTTAAGGGATTGTTGTTGTTGTTGTTGTTGCTGCTGCTGGGCAGGTATTCAAATTACCACTCAGCGATAAACATTTTTACATCATTTGTTGTACACTTCTACATGGCATCTAGATTGATTTAACTGTATATATGATTCTCACAAACTAGAGATTGAAGGACGTTTGAGAAGCTGACAAGCCTGCTTGTCAGCTTCCATCCCATCAGATGAGCATCAGAAGGAAAATGAAGGCTGGTGTGGACTGGGATTGCATTGTCTTGCCTAACCACACCACATAAATATGGAACACACACAATAAAGCACCTCTTTCTTAGAGCATGCACTGTAGGAAGCAAGTGGGAGAGGGAAAAAAAGATTTAAGGAGTAACTGCAATCAGCGTGCAGGTAGTGGACAGGAGGTCAGCCCTACTTGTCACATTAAAGGTTGTAAAGAATCCACCTCGGGTAACACTGATGACATTTGATGATTTGGCCTAGTTCACACTAAGATATATATATATATATATATATATATATATATATATATCTCAGTGATAAGGCTAGAGGTGGGAGGAGGTGGGAGGGGGCTTTGCCCCCAAAGCGTGCTGTGAGAAGGACAGACAAGATGCAGCACGGAAGTCACCACTGCCAGGTGCTGGTGAAGGAGCTGCAGCTGCAGCCCACCCTCGCAGTGTCTCTGGATCTGCTGTCAGGTATCCTCAAAGGTGCTCCGCATCTCCAAGGCTGGTCCTGCAGGTCATCACTGTTCTGGATGCCAGGGAAAACAAAAGTGCTGTACACTTCCGTGTCTGTGGCAGAACAAGGAGAAGGTGACTTGAAGTCACTGACACTGGCTCATATAGACTACCTCACAGGAACACTTCCCTGCTACCACCAGCAGCAGCACTGAGGGCGGGGGTGGGGGGCAGGGGTACGCTCAGACCTTCCTAGTTCCTTTGACCCTCTCAGTCCACAGTAACACCAGGTGACAGTTCCTCCTTATCCTTCATTGCACTTGTCCTAATTCGTAGGCATATATTTATGTTTGTTTCTTCATTTCTGCCTTTCCCCCTAAAGAGTAAGCCTCGTGAGCACGTTTCCTTCACCACTATCCCCACTGCCAAATACAGTTCCTGGCACACAGTAGGACCTCAGTCACTCTAAAAAATGAGTGCATAAATGGTTGAATGGGCACATAAATTTAAAAGTGTGTTCTTAGGGAATAGAATAGAGGGCTTGTATCTTGCAGATCTGGTCAGGTCACAAAAGCAAAATGTTTTGTCATGTGAGGATTCTGAGGTTTTTCTCATATTTTAGCATCTCTGAAAAGGAATAAATGTATGGAACCTCCAAACTGTAATCAGCAGAGGTTTTGTTTCTTTCCTTCTTACCGTCATTTGTCGCAGATTATAATCATAAATCACTACCAATATAAAGAAGATAAAAGACCTGTGCAGATGCTGTCACTCATAAGTGTCCCAGGTTTCATTTAGACTGGGGTTTATCAAACTCAATATCAGAATCACCGTGTTAAAAATGTTTCTGGAGTCAGCTCTACAGATTCTGATTCAGCGAGTCTGAAGCAAGGCCCAGGAATGGGCTCTTCTTAAGCTTTGCAGTGTTTGAGATACCAATGATCCTCTATCTCCACTTCAATAAATATTCCATTCAACAAAAGCCCTCACATACATCTAGTCTTAAAAAGTCCCAGTGAAGCACTGGTTCCCGTGATCAAGGTCATTTACTATGGTTCCTACAGACATGCTTAGTAACTGCCAGATATCTGCATTGACTGTGACTCAACTAGAAAATTCAACTGTATTTCAGACTGCAATGTCCCAGGCCAAACTCACACTAGAAAACGTAATAGAGGAGCCACAGTAACAAATCAGAGAGGTAACATTTGGGTGGATTTGCAGAAGGATTTGGGTGGATTTAGCAGCTCTCAGGTGAGCATGGACTAAGAAGACTGGTTATTCTAAACAGGAGGAACAACAGATGCCAGCAGGTAGATATAAATGTCACCTCAAATCCCATTTCGAAGCAGAGGGACAGCCAATAGCTACAAATGAAAATATCAATACTACCTTCTTTTTTGCCGAAGTCTTTCATTTATTAAAACACATATTCATCTAACACGTAATGGTTGCCTCAGAATGACACATAAAAATGAGCTGAATGCTTGCAGTAGGAGCCTGTAAGATCATCCCAGTGGTCCTTTTCCTCTCATCATTCAGGTCTGTGTGGACTCTGTATCCCTCGATAGCACTGGACCTAGTGACCCATGTCTAGTGAGTAGAAAACAGCCAAAGTGATGAGATGGTAATTCTAAGATTATAGGAGGGGAAAGGGACTCGTGTCTACCTCGCCTACGTGCTGACTTACTTACAAGTTCATGAGAAACCAGCTTCCACACTGAGTTTCCACAGAGGTTCATGTGCATTGAGCTGTTGGACGCCCCCAGCCCACACCTCCTAGGAACTGTTCATTTTTATTTTTATTTTTTAGCTCGAGTTATCTTACTAGACAAACATAAATCCTTGAAAGATCAACAGGCAGGAACTCTTATCTCATTTTCCACATGAGGAAACTGAACCCAAGGACTGTTGGCTGAAAAGGTCATTTGATTCAGAGTCGGTATTACTGAGGCACAAACCTCTATTTCAAGCTCATTTATTTCATACACATATAAGCAAGCAAAAGCAGGAAAGGAAGACTCTTCAGGATGCCGTCCTTACCCTAACTCCTCCGAGGACTGTCTGTGTAGAGCTATTGTCTGAAGAGTTCCACAGACCTGTCTAGGTACTGGATTCTTGATGGATACACTGAGATGTTCAAGTTGAGCATCTCTAAAGTCCCTCATACCATAAAATGTGCTCCTTATACAAAATGAGAGTGACAGCAGAAGAACTACAAGAACCATCTTGCTGACCACAATGTGCTGTTCTTTACTGCCCTTGCCACCAATTCTCTGAGAACTGTGGGGCTTCATTACCCGTTCTTTGAGTTTCCTCTTGAAAAACAATCCCTTACTATGACCTTCATAAATCTAGCAGTGCCCAGCTCTGGGGCCCATAAGTACTAGATGACATTTACAAAGCCTATTTTTATTAGTGGGTTCTGTTCACTAAAATGCTGAGTCATCCATGTCCAGGAGATCACAATCATGTTTTTCTGACTTACTTCTTTTAGTTAGTACTGAATGACTTACAGAGCCCAGAAGCACCACTAGGATAAAAAGCAATGTGAAATATATTGCTCAGCTACTATTGAAGAAAACTTGCCATCACACAATGAGTTAACAGTAAGTTATTAGGAATGTAACTACCTTTATTGTAAATGATCTTTTTTAGTCTATACAGGAGAAAAGTAGGAGAGTAAATGTACTGCACCATTATGAACCTGTCAGTCACACACTATGAAACATCAGCTCCATCTAGAACAAAATTTCCTGCCACTCAGAAATCATGTTTAACATTAATCTGTTATTCTGATCTGTACTTGCTAGATTTTTGATGGACAGATGAACTTATAAAATTTTTAATACAGCCATTTTTCTAAAATGCTAAAAGTTGGAGCTAAATTTATTCCTTGGTACAAATTAACCATAATTATCCAATGTCCATTCCCATCGTTCATTCTACTTTTATTAATCTTATAAGATTAAATGCTTAGATTCTGCAGAGCACAGACAGTCTGCTCAAGACTGTAGCCAAATAATTGCTGGTGACAAAATTAGGAATAAAAGAGTACACTATAGCCCCATTACAAACAAGTAATAAATTTATCTACTCACAGATGTGACAACAATGCATTTTAAATACTTGTTTTCCCTCAGGCAGGATAAAGATGGGTAAATAAATAAAAATTGGTAGTGTTCTATCCATGGCACAGAATAAAAAATCTATTTTTCATAGGATGACATTCTAAATGAAAATAAACAGTGAAGATTTAAAGCACAAATGGGAAACCAAAATGAGCTGATGAGCAAACAGAAAAAGAATTACAAAAGAAAAGGCACTTGAAAAATCACAGAAACTATAACTCAGCTACGAAGAACAGGAGATACAGTAGCCACAGATGTGCCCCACAATTACCCAGAGGCTCTTTAATGGGCCTCCCTCTGACCTCTAAAGACCACCAAGGCCTGGTGACCTCACAGACTGAGGTGACCTTCAATATTTAGGATTCAGTAATAAACTCTGTGACAGGAGTTGTGTGTTATTTGTCCCCTCCAATCACCAGGGACACCCACACATCAGGAACACTTTTTCAAACAATACAACTTCCTGGCATTTGATAGAATTTGCATATTTAAGGCTATTTGAACAACTTAAAAAGTCTTTGTTGTTTGTCTAAAAGCCAAATATAGCTGAAAAACATTCTGTATGTTTTATTTGCTCAGTCTAACAGCTATACCCGGAAGCCCCGAGAAGTAATAGGGAAGTTAGCCAGATGGTTGGGTCACAGCTGAGACCGGCATCCAACCCTCAAGACACTGAGCTCTGAGTACCTTCCATGGAAAGGAGGAGCAGGAGAAAAGTTACAACTAAATCTACCTGAGAAGTGAATGTGAAGCATAAATATGGATAGAGCAAGAAGATCAAGGAAGAAATATATCTTTCCAGCTGACCAGAAAAATGTTCTGCAATGTAACTGTAATTTGAAATTTATTTTACAATATGTATCCCTTTTGTTTTCTTTCTTTTTAAAATCTTATTTATTTATTTATGTGGTATGCAGTCTCACTATGCAGCTGAAAATCATAGTGATTCTCCTGTCTCAGCCTCCCCAGCCCTGGGATTACAGGTATGCACCACCATGCCCAGTTTCAATGGCTGGCATGGCATGCCCAGGGTTCCAGAGCTGGTATGGCATGAGGTACCAGGGATCAAACCCAGGACTTTGTGCTTGCCAGGCAGGTACTAAAACCACCAAGCTATCTCCCAGCTGCCCTTTTGTTTTCTTTCATTCTTTATTTAATTTTGGTGGTACCAGGAATTGAACTCAGGACCTTGCACTTGCTAAGCAAGCACTTACTCCACTGAGCTATCTTCCTGGCCCCCTTTTGTTTTCTTAAACTGTCTCTAAATGTCAGCAGCACAAACTCACATTAAACCAAAACCTCTTCCCCTCTCCTCGATATGAATTCCTGGGAGAGATCAGAGAGAAGTCAGAAAAATCTGAAGCTAGCTGTAAGGCCAGATCAAAAACTATGGTGTATGCTTAAATTTTAAAAGGTATTACAATAAAAGACACATTGTCACTCTTACCTAAAAATACTCCCCTTGCCCTGAAAACACCTACCCCGCCATTCTTGCTAGTTGCTGAAGCAGTTTTGGAAGTCTTCTTTTGTGGGTGTCTTTACAAGTTTAAATCAAAAATATGGCAAGTGCTGCTCCTGCTCAGAAAAATGTTAGGTTTTACGTCCTCATCCACACTGCTCTGTCACCATATAACTTCTGGCTCCATTCCCAGTCGAAATAACTAAGAAAGGCAAAGGTTTTGAATAGAATTGTGACATCAATGCAGCCAAAATGGTGAAACTAAAGACACAAAAGAGGACTGTTTCAGGATGTGGCGAGACAAATGGGCTACATAGCTCTGGGTATGATGGTGGATCTCGTGCAGCGCCAGAACTCAGGAGGCTGAAGCAAAAGGACTGCTGAGAATCTGGGGTCAGCCTGGGCTTCATAGAGAATTCAAGCTCAGCTGGAACTACATAATGAGACCCTGTCAAAAAAAAAAAAAAAAACAGGCATAAGGAGAAAAAAAAAAAAAGAAAAATAGACAAGTGTGCTTGAAGTGAGAGGGAAGCATTTTGAGCAGATTGATGACAATGTATCTTTTACTGTAATAAATTAAATTTCAAAAACTTTTTGTCACCGTATATTTTGATCATACCTGTTGACACCAAGTGAGGATTCAGCACCACGGACAGTAGCGCAGCTGCTGTAGAGGACACCGGCCCTTTATTTTCATTCCGCTTGAGTGCTGAGCCTTTGGAGCTTTGCATCTCCTTCCTTGCAACCAACACCATGCTCTCTTGGGGGTCCAGCCAGTGTCATGGGTTAGCTCACCATGAGGACAGGGAGGATGATTTTTCTTAAGTCCTTTCCTCTTTTTCTACTTTTCTTTCATTTATTTTTTTCTCATACATATGAAAAGTTTTTTTTCTTTACTGTAAAAATTATCATTCCTATTGAGCATTTCTAGTACCAGACCTCAGACCTGACATTGTAGTTTGCTTGAGGATCAAACTATCACAAAAAGGGCCGGCCAAATAGCTCAGCAGATTAAAGCACCTGCAAGCAGACACAGGGGCTGGGGGTT
>NDGN011489501.1:0-15700 GCA_002564285.1 Tympanoctomys barrerae | reverse complement strand
TAATCATTACCTCCCCTAAGCACAAGAACATTAGTGTGACATTCTTGTGACACAAAGTCACAATAACCAGTTACACCTTTCCTTCCTCCCTTCCCCAAGGCAAACTTAGGTAATAATTATCCTCCACCTGACCCCTCTTAGCTTCCTTTTAAGGTCATATATTCTTAACTCACCAATCAATTTAAAATGTTGCCCCTCACTAACCAATGCGATTTGCTTCTGTGATTTGCTTGCACCCCCCTCCCACCTTGTGGTTTTTGCCTTTAAAAAACTATGCCTGCTGCACTAAAGACGTGCTCTGTTCCTGGGTGTTCAGACCACCCTACATGCACGTAGTCAATAAAATTTCCCTTTGCCATTGCATGAGAGACCGACTCTTGGGGTCTTCTTTCACGGCGAGACGACCCTTACAGGATGCATTGAATAATACTTTTTTCTTAGGTTTGCTAGAAGAGTAAAATAAAACATCATACAAATATTTCATGAAATATTTCTTAGCTCATAATACACCCTCAACAAATAAATATGCCCTCCTTTTCTTAATGTTACCTTACTACAACAAAAATCTGATCTGCTGTTTTGCTTTTCTATTATAATTCTGCAATCTCTTTCCAAAGCATCCAGAATAAGTTCAGGCTTATTTTACTTTTTGTAAATGTATTTAATACAAGGTCTACAGGGTCTAACTACACAGATCAGACTTATAGTGATCCACCTGTTTTCAGTCTCCCAAGCACTGAGATGATAGGTGCACACCATCACGCCCAGTCTCAATTTCTTCTCAGTGAACCCCAGGGACAGGGCCAGCAGGGCAAGATGGGGATCTAACCCTGGTCCCTGCATCTACCTAAGCAGGTGCTTTAGCCCACCTAGCTATCTGGCTGGCCTTTACTTTCTATGAATTTTATAATCTGACTGCTGCCTACCTTTCACTTTGTCTCTTCAATCACCATCACATGCTATTTCTTCCCAAACACAAGGGACATCTGACTCCACAAATGAACCCTGGTGTATGATCATCATTTTATCTACATTGTTGCCACATCCACCTAAAAAGTCCTTCTCTTTTTATCACTTTGAAGACGCCTATTTATTCTTTACAATTCACATCAAGTCTCAAAGTATGGTAGAAAACGTCCCCTTCCCCCCACAGTCTCATTTGGAGGCTTCGCCGCAGTTTGTAGCAGCCTCACTCCACAGTCTTGGCTGGCTGCAAAGCAGCTGACATGGCAACAGGGCCCAGCAGAGAAAAAACAGCTCATGGTGTGGCAGCAAGAAGCAGAGAGAGAGAAATCACTGGAGTCAGGCAGGACACAAGCCATTGCAGGCCCCACCTGCCACAACCATCTCCTCTGAGCATCTCCTCTCAGCATCACTTAGCTGGGAGTTCACAGTGGACAAATCTACTGATGAGTAGGTCACTCATAACATCCTGCACCCACAATCCAGTCTTATTTCCAAAACTGGAATTATGAGTGCATGAGCCTTTCAGGGAACATCTAGACATAAACCATAACAAGAAGAATGGATGAAAGATGAGAAAACAAAGCTATAATTTACTATGCTGAAGTCCTGTGATCTTTTTTTGTCCAGATTATGAAAGCTAAAAGCACATCATTTTCGTGCACCAAGAAGTGTTATATCCTTCCATAAAGTCCTTGCCTTTATTTCCCTACAAACATTCTCCCAGGCGACTCCACTTCTGAGCTTCCTATTTCATAAAATCTTTGCCTCCAGTTCTGCCTTATCCACTTTGATCTTCAGATCTTCCTCTTAACAAATGATCTTTATGAATTCTAGACACCTTTATCCCTTTGACTTTTTGTGCCACTTTTAGAATGAGGGGAACAAAGGTCAATAGGTAAAAGGAGCCAAAAGAAGAATCGGTGCTTTACTTGAACAACTTCTCAATAACTTGGGGATTGAGAAATTTGTTGAACAAATATATTTGGAGTGCCCACTCTTTGCCTGATAGTCTACTATACATAAGAAATGCACAAGTTGATAAGTACAAAGCATGAACTGACAAGAGACTCACAGTTCAGTGGATTCTATTGATTGATTAATTAATTAATTTGGTACAGGGTCTCACCATACAGCTGGGACTCATAGTGATCTTCCTATATTCAGCCTCCCCAGTGCTGGGATTACATGCATTTACCACCACATCCAGACCCATAGATTTTATTTATTTATTTATTTATTTATTTGTGGAATTGGGGATTGAACTCAGACCCTTGTGCTTGCCAGGAAAGTACTTATTCTACTGAGCCATTTCCCCTGCCCTGGACCCACAGATTCTTTCAAGAAGCACATTTTAGTACCTACTCCATGCCAGGCATTGTTCTATGCTTGCACAGATGACATTTTATAAGGACAGCAGTCGGTAAATACCTGGGCTCCTCCATGGGTAAAGAATGGAGCAGCGTAAAAGTAGCCATGGGGATCGAGTCACCCACTGTGAAAGCCCTCTAACCAAGATGTGGGGGGGACAGTTATTGAGTAAAGTGATCAATAATGATGCTGAAAAGTATAAATTCAGGAGAATCCACTGATTGCATTATTAGAGAGAAAAGCTGAGTCAGATTAATGAGCAAAATATGATACCAGGATTTCGACCTACAAACCTAAGGGGAGAGTTGACTTTACATGGGTTGCAGAAGAGAGTAGTTTTATTCCATGAAATAAGAAACAGGGTCATGATCCAAGAAGAAAGAACAGAGAGAAAGAAAGGAGCAGTGATCATCTGGAAAACTACTGAATTATTCCTCTTCTCTGATTTGAAGATCAAAAAAACAGAAAAAATGGCAAATATTTAGCTTTAGATTTTGCACATTCAAACTATGTGAAAATAATCGCCAACATTCATCAAGGCATGTGCATGTGCCAGGCACCATTTGCAGTAGTTTACACACATTAATGTATTTAATTCATACAACAGCACTTTGGGGTAGGGTCTATAATCTACTTCACCTGGGGGGAAAATGAAGTGGAAGGGAAGTCAATCATTGGCGCTGATCACACAAGCTGGCGAAGATGAGAATGGACTCCAGGCATCGAATCCCAGGATCTATGCTCCACCGTGCTCTGCCACCACATGTGGATGTACAGCTGGCACATGAGAGCAAGAAGAGCCAAAGCTCTCTTAATGGCTGACATCAGCATTTCAGGGACATGTCAAGTTGTAGAGCTAGAGAAACTACGTGGAGAGTGAATCTAGGCAGAGAAGAGGCACAGAGAAAATCCTCCAGAATTAGAGGCTTGAAAAGAGAAAGTATCAGAAAAAAATGAACCAAGAGCTATGAAGGATATGAAGATGAGAGAGGCAGAAAAACCAACAGACTATCACAGCCAGCACTGAAGTGTAAGAGCATCTTCCTTGAGACCTGGCCTCCCAGATTAGTCTTAAAGTGAAAAATCTCACACAAGATGGGTATACTTATTCCTCATCCTCCCATTTATTCCTTCCATAAGTATTTTATGCCTGGAAATGAGACTCAGTCTCTCTTGGAAGGCCTGACTTGTAGGCACAAAAATCCTTATCTCATGCCATGGGAAAATAAGAAGCACACCTAGAACAAGGGCTAACGCAGACAAGCATAAGACTCAGACAACCTCGAGCATGTTCTTAACCCTAATGATAGAGATTCCTGAAGCCTAGATTTTGAGATTCTTCATTGCTTTCTTATACTCCCCTTTGTTCAACATAGGTTGAGTTTGGTTTCTATCACATATCAGTGCAAGAGTCCAAATATTTTACCCTCTACCATGACTGGCCTTTTGAATAGACACTAACTGTATAATATGAGGGAATCAAGAAAGTATATCTTCTTGAGCAAATACCTTCCCTGATCCACTAGCTGTGGTTTATGCAATTCCACAATGAAAATAAAAGAAACCATGAATCATAAAATACCTACTTGACTTCTAACCCTGTGCTAGGTGTCTTTGAACTATTGTCTCATTTAGAAAGTCAATTCTTAGACACTGGAGAAAACCTAGTTCTTCCAGACTCCATGAAGAAATAGTGTATCTCTTCCCAAAAATATGCACATATGTCCAAAATGTTATTGTGTACTCCTGTGTTAGGTGGAAGCAAAACTAGTTACTACTAAAACATTTATAAATGCTAAAACTATGATGGAAAGACTAAGCAAAAGCCCTAGAACAAGCAAATATGCATATTAGGACTGGAAAGTATGACACTGGAAATAAGATTGCAGACAAAAGACAACAGGCTAGGAGTGAAGTATGAGTCTCAAAGACCACAATAGTAAATCAGGTATGAAGAAAAGGCTTGAATGCAGTAAACTTCGGCTCAAAAAACATGTCCAGGCTCATAAAAAACCTTTAGGGTAGAGAAAGATATGCATGTGGAAATGCCTATTAAGGGAATTAATTATTGTTCAATATGTCAGACAGGCATCCCCAACTGGATTACAAGGTTTGAAAAGATTACATTGAAAAGAACAAATGTCCTTAGTTATCAGAAGCTCACACAAAAAGGACCTGTCCAGATTCAGATTAGAACCAAGAGTAAAGGATGTGACATGGGAAATTAATGTCTGAAAATTAATTCTGTATTCCACAGAAAGCATTTTATTTCCAGCTACAAAAATAATGTCCTGCCTTTCAGCCTTAGCCACCAATACAAAAAATATTTAATGCATATAGTGTGTATGCATATGCATCTCTTCAACTTTGTATCTAAATTATTTGCATATACATATATTAGATAGGACAGGATGTACATATATACACCTATGACTTTATAATTATATATGGGTTTTGCATATATAATATGCAAGATATCACTGAGAGAAGAATATGGGGAAATTCAAGGTCAGGACAACAAAGGTATCATGGAGTAACTCTTTAGTAATGAGACCACTATTATGAAGCAGTGGGTAGCAAACCATTTTGCCTCACCCCACTGTCAGACAAAGACATCTATTCAGTGTTTAGTTTTGCTCTTTTCCCCACTGTTTTTTCTCTCTCTCTCTTTTTTTTCTGGCATTCAGAGCCCACTGGAGGTAATAAGTTTAAAGTCTACCAAATCCTCATTTGCTGACTTATCTGGGGTCACTATCTCCCTTCTCTTTTCTTATTTGTTACCTGATTCTAATCTGAGATCTTCCCTCCAGCAAATCTCTAACCATAGTGATGAAAATCTGTTTCTAAACACAAGGAATTGTAATGCTTTTCAACATGCAAGAAGTAAAATGTAACTTGGAAACCTTAAGACTTGACATCATCACAGACATAGGGGTAAATTCATAAAGAAAGCTACAGGTCAGAGAACGTGTGGACTTTGTTGAGAAATAATCTAAAGCTCAGATAAACCAGAGACCGAACCAAGGCTGTGTGGCTGGGATGACACCCCTGGAAGGAGACCCAGCATCTCTACTTCCAGCCCTGACTGCTTTGGAATGCTCCCGAGATTTTTGTTTTTAAGTTCATAAACACCTGATGGTATTTGAATCCAGGCATTTAAAATTAATATAAAAGGTGTTACCAAAAAAAGGCAGCTAATTCAAGAATCACAATAGCACATATCCCTTCTATGAGTGAAACCAAGGGTTTCCAAGAAATTTGGAAGGGCAAGGAAAATTGTAAATGGCAATACTAATGCTCTATAATTGAATTTGTATGTCCTAATTATGTATGTACTACATGGATGATTACCAAAAATTCCTATTCATTATGTTTATAAACCTTACTGGGAAACAACAGTGGGATCTTGGAGAATGGGCTGCAGACAATTGACGGTGCCCAGGTCCTTCCCTTCTGGCAGCAGAATACAACATTCCTTCACCTAGAAGGGGGAAGAAAACCCAAGGCTGTTTGGACAGGTGATGGAGAATCTTGGACGTTAAACTTAACAACTGTTCTAAATAGCAATAAAAGTTTCAGACAATATGAGAAGAGAGGCACTGGCTTAACAATGAAGTGGAACACATCACTAAAGCCTGCAGAGGTCCAGGGAGGGGCTCACCCTCTCCACCTTCTCAGCCCCTCCTTCCTCTACAGGGAGAAACACTCTTGGAGAGAGATGTCAACTGATGCTAGTGAGATCCAAAAATCTCAGGTGAGGTCTTTGCCATGATAGATAAGGAAAAACAGAAAGACAGAGTAAGAAGGAGAATAAGAGATAAACCCTGAAGGAATATAGGAGAAATGGGAGTAAAACCAGAATCCAGGGCAGTCAGACACCCACTGACACTGAGGATCTGACAATCAGATGGGAAACAAATCAAGATGGTAGATTAAGGGCTTTCAGAAGCCCTGCCAGGTAGACAAGGGATCCAACAAGGAGGCTCAGGTAGCCAGCTGTGTTCTTCTTTGAAGGGCCATTCATAAAATCACTTGACACTCTAACTTAACCAGTGAGTGTCAATCATGAGGTTAGATTCTAAGTCATAAGAATATATTGGCAGGAGCTGTGGAGATGGCTCAGTGGAATAAACGCTTCCCTGGCAAGCACAAGGGCCTGAGTTCAATCCCCAGTCCTGCCAAAAAAATAAATAAATAAATAATAAAAAATAAAAGGAGTATATTGCCAAATGAAACTAAAGGAAAATACTGCTCCAGCTCAGAAGAGCTGAAACAATGGGTCTGCTTTCTTTTCAATACATTAACCTTCAAGAAATAAACCTGGCTTTAAGGACAAAGGAATCAGTGGCTTCCCAGGCATTAAAAAGATTAAGGGATATAGCATTGGACTGAAGCAGAGAGGAAATTATTTGCCTGTCTGAGAGAGGACATTTCTGTGGATATTGCCCCTATAAACTATCTTCACCCTCAGCTCCAAATCGGGCTGGGCTGATGGGATTTGTTGAGGTGATATATCAAATTATTCCTGCTGAGGAAACTCCAAAGAGAGGCCTGGAGCCAAGGAGTGTCCTGAAATTTATCTCTGTGACAGGGCAGTTAGAACAGCAAACACTTTTCTTGTCATTGTAGGCATCACAGCCCAGACAATGCTAATTAGAGGAAGCCCTGTGATGAAGTGAGGAGTCCTAGAGCTGACAGATGAACACCAAAACTCTTTCCAACAGACTTGAAATAGGCTGGAGAGGAAGGAAAACACCACCATGAGTACAATCAGAAACTACATTAGGGGAAAATGTGCAGGGAGTAATGATGCAGACAGTTCCACTCAGCAGTTGCAGGAGTCAAGATGACACAAATATTACCAGGGCAAGCAAGCCAGCTATTTAGCTTTAAGGGAAGAGAATTCAGAAAGTCATTCAGCCGCTGAGTAACTCCTGATGAGTCTTGAGGTTCCCTGAAGGATCCCTGTCTTGCCCATGCAGCTACCAATCCCTCGTGCTGGGGCTTGTGAGGCATGAATGATCCTGGCAATGAAACATGACAAATTCAGACAATCTCCACCTAACACATAGTCAGCTTTAACAGACCACACCAGAAACAGTACCCAGTCTTCCTGTGTACAGAGCTAATCTTTTGGTTTTCTGTACTGAGGATTGAACCCAGGGCCTTCATAGTGAGCTACATCTCCAGCCTCTTGCTTACATCTTGAAACATTCTTGCTAGATTACTAAGTTGCCCAGGCTGTGCTCAAAATTGCAATCTTCCTGTCTCATTCTCCCAGAGTTATAGGATTACAGGTGTGCACCACCACACTTGTTATAGCTGCTCGCCATGGTTCATGCAGTGTTCATCTTCTTCATACTCATCAGTGCCAAGTTGTGTTCTCCAGGAAGCAGACTGTAAGCAGAGCTCCACCTGCAGAGATTGCTGTGTTAGGAGGGCCTTTGTGTTCCATACTGAAGAAGGAAGATAAAGAATCAGGAATTGATAGAAGACACCGAGTCATGATACAGACTAAACTGGAGCTTCATCCTGCTCTGTTGGCAGCTCAGACCACCTCATCACAGGCATCTTGAATAGGACAAAGTGGCCAAGCCTTTATACTTTTGCTCACTGGTGGGCTACTTGGGAAGTAGATGCATCCCTTGAAGAAGGAAGTTCACTGCAGCTCAGGCATGACCTGAAGGGATAGGGTCAACACCATTCCAACAGCTGGGACAACAAATCCTCCTTCAAGGGAGCTCCAAATAGCACAGCCCAGTGATAGCCACATACTCTTCCCAATTTTTGAAACTGCAGAAAATTCCAAAAGTGAATAAGAAATTGATATTTGAAACATCCAACGTTTCCCAGTGCAGAAACTATACCGGGAAAAGAAAAATTTGCTAAGCATGAAAAATGCTTTCATGCCAAGAACCCTGAAGAATTGAAGTAACAACAGCCTGCAGTACTGCAACTGTGAGACAAAGATAGAAATTTTTTTCTGTTTTAAAATGTATTTCCTTTGTCTCTTTCTGAAAAATATTTGTAAGTTCCCATCAATCATCAGCTCCTTACTGAGGGTCTGCTGGGTGCTCCATAGTACACTAGATGTAGCTACCCTACAAGAGATGCCATGGAAATACATGACACAGACTTGGGCTTTCAAGATGTCATGATCTAAATGAGAAAGCAAATTAAACATACACAAACATACTTTGCTCAACACCAAGCCCTTGAGAGGTAGAGGTAGGATAATATAATAAAAACAGTTCTAGAGACTGAGTTCAGAGCCTATTTTTTTTAATTAATTCTTGACTGAATCTGGCCACGTTATTAATGTAGAATTTTTCAAGACACTTACTTCTCTGAGGATCAGTTTTCTGACTTTTAAAAAAGATGTACTATATATAGCTTGCTGATATGTTGTGAAGATTAAATAAAACAGGACTGTAAACTTGCTTTGTAAACCAAGTAAGTAGTTGCTTCTCCTGATGACCAACTCTTGAGGTGAGAGTCCTATAGCTCAGATAAGTGCCTCACACAGAACCATGTGTTAAAGACTTGGTACCTAGTCCATGATGCTCCTGTGTGGTGCAGGATTCTTTAAGAGGCTGAAGGGAGCAAGTCATGCCATTGGAATATTCCCTGGAAGGTATATGGGGATCCTGGCCCTTCTGGTCTATTGTTTGTGCTTTCTGGATGTCATGAAGTGAGCACTTTGCTCCAGCACATGTTCTCCACCATGATTTGCTGCATTACCAGAAGCAATGGGGCCCACCGCCATGGACTGGAGCCTCTGCAACTGCTACTTTGAAAGTAACCTTTTCTCCTTTTAAGTTGATGGTCTCAGATATTCTGTTATAGAAAGCTTACTAATGCAGAAAAGAGGGAGAAAATCTGTGTCGATGAAGTCAAAGGTTTCAGAGGTAAGTCTTAAACCTTTGAGCATGGGATTCAGGCTGACAATGTTCTACCAGACTCAATTTCCTAAAGACTAAATTTTGTATATATTTGGAATGCCTGTATGTGATCACTTCAGTAGTGTGAATACTAAAATTGGAGTGCCTTTGCAAGGGGAGCACCTCTTCCTGTTAGAGCCAGGCACATTATTCCTACCATAGGTCTATAAAGTCTCCTGACAGCACAGCACTAAGAGATAAACTGGGGTCAACGTGTTTATGTCATTGAACTTGGTGAGGTGTAAAAGAGACATTGTGCAGAAGAGCTCCAGATCTCTCATGGAAGTTAGGAAGACAGGGCAGGGATTCTTATAAATTGTATAGCCTGAGGGAGGATTCTGTGAAGTTATAGAAACCTGATTCACATGAGAAATAGAGGCTGACAAGAAGTGGAATTTTTCATGACTGATAGATTTATTAAGTAAGCAGGCAGGAAGGTCAAGTTCAGGTTTGAGTGGTCACAAGTGAAGGAGCTGAAGAAGTCAGCTTCCCTGTTGCTAGAACAAAATACCTCATACTCACAACTTAAAATAAGGTTCATTTACCTCATAATCCCAGGGTGTTTAGACCATAGTCTGTCTCCAAGGCAGGGAAGTCATGGCTGAAGGGCAAGGCAGAGCAAAACTGCTCCATTTATGGAAGCCATGAAACACAGCAGCAAGCAGCTCCAGAGAGGAGGGGAAGGAGACAATAAGCCAGACATAGACCCCAAGGCCACACATGCATGACAAACCCAGATGCACTCAGAAGTATGCACTCAATCAACCTTCTGGATAGGGCCCCAAAGCAGTCAAATTGACACTTTACCTAACCACCAAAGTAGCAGATAGAAAGGAGGATCCTTAGTTGTTTTCTGCTTATAATGTGGCTATGTCTTGTTTTATCCGAAACCTGGTCTTAGTACAACCCTGTCTGTATCATGTATATATGTTCTGAAAAAAATATTTATGGCCCATAAGAAAGTCATAGAATGACATTGTAGAAGTATGTCATTTTTCATGTCTTTCATCTCACCAAATGCATACATTTGCATACTTTCTGGTCCCTTTAAATGTCCAAATTTGCCATCTTAACTTAAGTGAAGTAGGATAATTTGTCAATGAGAATATAGACTGAAAGAAATCTAAGTGACTGACATGGAAGAGTTTATACAGAAAGAAAACTGTTTTCTTTTGTTTACTGTTGTTTTCTGTTCTTTTCTTTTGAGGTAGATCTCACTGTGTAGCCCAGGCTGCCCTCAGACTTCTGACACCAAGAGATTATCCCTCTTCAGCCTCCTAAATAGCTGGAATCATAGACACTGGCCACTGCATCTAGCCCTGGAGGGAAACCTTGATTGGATGAGTTAAAAAGCAGCAAGTATTCTACTTGAGGGCAGGGTATTCCCTATAGGACAGCAGTAACTCTCCAAGCATAGCTCCCAGATAGGCAACATCAGCACCACCTACAAACTTGTTGGAAATGGGTAGCTTTGTCTCCACGCTCATCTACTGCATCAGCAACTCTGAGGTGAGGTGCAGACATCTGTGCCCCAGCAGCCCTCCATGTGCTGCTGATGGAGATGAGAGCCTGAGAATCCCAGCCTATACTATCTGGGAATGTTCCCAGGTGCCACATGAGTAGTTCAGTGAAGCTAAAAGTGCTACAGTGGTTTAGAGAATTTTGAAAGGAAGAAAAGAGATTTGACTTGAAGCTTGAAAGTAAAGGAAGCTAGGTAGGCATGAGGAAAAACAGAAGCACTCAGATACAGAATTACATGACTGAATGCCCCTAACTTGGCTTCATCTTTAGCTTTAGCTTAGGGTTTGATATCCAAACATTACCATGTACTAAGGTCAGAATGACTCTGAAATTAAGATGCTTAGGACGAAAGACATGTTGTCCTGAATTTTCTACCAGCAAAGTCTGAAGAACTTTCTCATCATTAGTCTAAAGTGGTAAAAAAAAAAAAAAAAAAAAAATGCTTCAAACAAACCATCTGGAACCATTAAAAGTTATCAGTCGAGAATTATGGTAATTGAAATAGATATTTTAGAGCCAAACTAAAGAGGATGTAAAAATTGCATTAATTGCCTAGAAGGTGGCCTTTGTATTAAATATGAGAATGAAACCTCAGCTATAAGCTTTTAGTGAAATTAAATCTCCTTATGTCCAGCCAAGCTTGGGACTTGCCTGTTGGGAAGGTCTGTAGCTCCCCTTCCAGAAATGGATGGCCTCCACATTCACCTTCCAGGGTCCATAAGAAAGGAAGATCTCCTTAATGATACTTTGGACTTAATGAAACTATGAAAGAACTGAGTCATTTAAAATCTAATGTTAGAAATTTTAAGTATTCTTTTCATTCATACTGAGGTTGGTGGGAGAGCGAAGATGTTTTGGTTTAGTTTGGTTTGGTTTTCACGTGAGCTGAGTGAGTTGCTTTTGCCTCTCCATGCTATATGCATGCAGCAATTATTTATCTTCTCTACCTCTTTAAAACAATGTGTAACTACCCAATTCAATCATCTTCTGGGAACTTGGATTCCTGTGTTAACAATGTGTGACTAACTTGCTTGCTTCTCTCTCCTCCCTTTCTCCATACCTCGCACAATTGTTATCATTTATAGTTCATCTTTTTCGGATCCTTTAATAGCATGAACTAGTATCTTCATGCTTGCTCCACTGCACCCTGTGAAATTATCTGGACACATGCATAGCAGAAAAGACAGTAGCAGATGGTTCTATGGCTGAAAGAGGGGTTCTGGAAATTTAGAAAGAAAAATGGTGTTCAGGGACTAGGTTAATTAATGTGCATTTCACATTTTTAATTCTTATTTTAAAAATTTGACTTCATCAAATCAGATACAGACTTGAAAAATCCACTTATTCCGCACTGGTTGACTTACCCTTCTTCAACAATGACATGAATGTCTGGTTTCAGGGAAAGAGAGCATCTTCCTTTCTCACTGATAAGAAAACTGTTCAAATGTGCTGCCATAATATTTATTTAATTAGATTGCTGAAATCCTTCCTGCAGAAATAAATGCAACTCTTTTTTTTTAGAACTATAAAATCAAACTGACTTCAGTACCAAAATATTTTAGTGTGATTTGCATCTTCCAAAAAATGAATTTTGGAAAATGCCAATTTAAAAGAAACCTCAGATGAATGGTAGTGTTATTTTAATAAGGACTTCTATTCACTTTTATGTCTTTCTTTTTTTTGCAAGCTTTTCTTTTGATTGTATCATAATAAATGTCTAGACTTTGCTCTCAAATGTAATGGATTTGAGGAGACCTTATACAAACGATGCCAGAAAAAAATTAGCAATGTTGTGTATTAAAATGCCATAATGTAAAATATTATGAATAGAAAAAAATTGACTTCTTGTATCCTGCTTGGATGGTCCGATATCTATGGCTTTTCTTCAAGGTTATCTTTTGTTAGAAAGTTCTTATCTACTTGGATACAGGAAACATAATAAAACATAAGTTACTGTGTTAATTATGCATCTACATTCACATATAACTTTTAACTTTTTGTTTGATAGGTACAAAAGTTTCATGGGAATCCTGATTTGGGGTTAACTTGTAGCTACAATACCTGTGACTGCTACTATGAGTGTCTTACTTCTTTTGTGATTTCAGTGACTGCAAGGATCAAAACCACAATTATTGGGTGTTTACTTCAAGCAATGTCAACAAAAATGTAATAATCATATTAGAAGCAAGCCTTTCAATCTTTTATAGTTAGTCAGAAGTTCAAGTAGAGCCAGAATGCAATACTTCTGAGCAGCTGAAAACAAGCAGGGCACAGCCACTCCATCTAGGTTATCTCAGTCATCCCTCCAACACACACATCTCTGAACAAAGGTATAATTAAAAGGTCAAAACCTACCTCATTTGGTGAACTCCCACTATGGTGTGTTCTGACTGCCTGCATAGACGAGCATATATGGCAGAAGAATTAATGTCAGTCCTGACTAAATCATATCGCTGTCCAACACAGCTATCATGCTATTCTAGGATAGTAAAGCCAGATAACAATGTGAATTCACTTTGTAAAATAACTGGGTAACTAATTTCATGAAGAATGAAGTCTTATTTAGCACACAGTTTTGGCCCTATTTTTTCAGTGCTTGCAAAGCTAGCACAGGACAGCAGAACTATGTGTAGGGATCAAATCTCCACCCAAATGAAAGGCAGAAGGAAGGAAAGGCTGAGGGAAGGAAAGGCTGAGGGAAGGACAGGCTGAGGAAATATTGAGATGAGCAGTATTCTTCCACTCAGGCCCTTCCACCATGATGTTTCTGCCTTGGGGCCACTCAGCTTTGGACTGAAAACATGAACCAAAATAAACAAGCATGACTCTAATAATAAAAAGCTCTCCCATTAGGCCTTATCTCTTTAAAACTCCCCACCACAGCCTTATTTCATCACACTAAGGATCAATCTTTATGTGTAAACCTTTGGAGGACACTCTAGTTGTACCCAAACCCTCAGAGAAATGTGTCACAGAACAATCTGTGGATGCATGGTGGATAATAAAAGAAGAAATAAAAGAAGCTATGAAAGAGATTTTTAAAAGATGAATAGATATGGGATTTCTGATGTGAAGTTTCAAAAGACTGTTGTAATTTCCAGCAAACGTTTATTTGATAATCTTCTTTCAGGTGAACTTTATCTCTAGAAATTGCTAATTACTCTACAGCATTTTCTCAGAGATGAAATGATTGACTGTTCTGGTACATGATCAAAGTCATATTCAGCTTTTGAAGTTCAAAGTTTGGAATATTTATTTGTAGGAAGGGTTCTGCAAATCAGTTTATAGGTGTCTAGTAGATATTATGTCCCACCATGCCTTGCTTACTGGGCTAAACTTGTATTACAGCTATGTTAAGTTTTGATTCCACTGCATCTCACAGATGCACCCTCTTGTGGATAGCTGTCCTTAGCAAAGGCCAAGTCCTGTGCCTGCCTGTACCTCCCCCTGGGAGATAAGCTCCAACCACCACTGGAACGGGCTTCAGCCAAGGACCATCTGGGCCTGGCTTCTGTGCAGAATGATACTGTGTGCCATTCATGTCCAGAGCTCTCCTTGAATCAGGCTGAGGCTCCCCATCAGCTGCAACCACCTCTTAACTTAGCTTCCCTACACTATGCTTCTGCCATGCTCATATAGATATCTCCTGAAGGTATGACCTTAGGGAACCCACTAGATTTTTTAAGGAGTTAAATAAAAAACTTTTCCTTCTAAATGTACATAATCAAAAATGGACAATTTTGACACTTTTCAGTCAGATAAATATGACAGGCATCAGTACTATTTTGGTTGTCTACAAAGTATACCATTAGGAGTATAAAAAAATAAACTCCTCTAATTTCTTTGCAATACAATTTTTTTTTATTTTTCTTAGATTTTCATAGCTGCAATTTTTTTTCCTGTCTCTAGTTATCCTGCATATAGAGAAACTGGAAATAAAGTGTCAATATTCTAGAGTCTTTCTTCTACCTCAGATAGTAAAGGAAGTGAGTAAATATTTTTGTTTGCCTTAGAGATCTATCCTCTGCCTTTCTCTACCCTACTCTGGGCTCCAAGACTTTTAAGCACCACATTAATAAGTTTCTTTGCCTTCCAGGTTCTATCAGGCCCAAGGAAGACACTTGCCGGGAATTTGAAATATTTATGCAAAGTGAGGTAACTCTTGTACTTTAACAGCAACCCTCCTACCAGGTCACTGCAACTTGGCTCTGGCCCTTAATCCCAAGGCTACATTTCCTATTGGGCAGCCTCTCCATCCAGCTGCAAGTTTGAGTAACTAATTGCTTCCTATATTTGCCTTTCAACACTGCTGCATTTTCTAGTTCTAACATAATACCCTGTAATGTTTTTATTCTACTAGTCCTTCAAAGGTCTCACGTGTCCAGAAGAAAGGCTTTTGAAAGGTGACCAGAGCATTGGGCACTATGTTCTTTAGTAGTTTAAGCTATTGTTAGCTAAATATGCTGTTAGGCTAACCTGGTTGGAAGATGTGACCTAGGAGAGTATATTTCCCTCCCTGGCTCCTCCCTTTGCACTCTCTGCTGCCTGACCACCACAATGTGAGCAGTATTCCTCCACTCAGGCCCCTCCACCATGATGTTTCTGCTCTGGGGCCACTCAGATTTGGACTGAAAACATGAAGCAGAATAAAATCCCCCTCTTTAAGTTGCAAGTGTTAGGTATTTTGTCCTAGCAATGACAATGTGACTAAAATAGGTTTTGATGGGGAGAGTAGAGTCATTTCTGTGATGATACCTGACTATGTGATTTGGAAAACTTTGGAGTTGACTCAAGGAAGAAGCTTCAAAAAGTTTAGCAACCCTACCTTTAAGAAACACCCCGAGAGCGCGGGCCCGGCGAGTGAGTGAGACGACCCAGACCGCGGGATCCTGAATAGACCCAGA
>NDGN011489499.1:0-14333 GCA_002564285.1 Tympanoctomys barrerae | reverse complement strand
CTTTCAACAGTGGATTTGGCTCTTTCGACCACTTCTGTGCCCCGCATGCTGGCTATCTTCTGGCTTGATGCACATGAGATTACCTTTGGAGGGTGTGTGGCTCAGATGTTTTTTATTCACGCCTTCACTGACATGGAGGCTGAAGTCCTGATGGCCATGGCCTTTGACCGGTTTGTGGCCATCTGTGCTCCACTACACTACACAACTATCCTGTCATCTTGGGTGCTGGTGGGACTGTAATTCATTCAACCATGTGCATACTTCCTATGATTTATCTCATCAACTGTCTACCTTTCTGCCATGCACATACCATAGCCCATTCCTACTGTGAGCATATGGGCACTGCAAAGTTATCCTGTGGAAATATTCACATCAGTGGTATCTATGGACTCTGGTCTCACTGTTTCTTCTGAATCTTGTCCTCATTGTCATCTCCTATGTTTACATTCTCCACGCTGTCTTCCACCTTCCATCACAGGACACATGGGGCAAAGCCCTCAGCACATGTATCAGTTCTCTGTGTTTTCTGTATCCCATCAGGCTTCACCTTCCTCACTTAATAATTTGGACATGGCATCCCACACTACATTCACATTCTTGTTGCAAATTCTATTTGGTTATTCTGCCTGTACTTAATCCCATCAGTCATGCTGTGAGGACCAATCAGATAAGAGTGAGTGCTCAGTGTGCTTAACAGAAGGTAAGACTCTTGTGTTCTGTTTCTAGAGATTGGATCTTCTTGGAAGACTTATATGTCCTTAATTTAAAGAGTATATTTTATTCTTTTGCGTTTTTGCTTTTATGTTCAATTCTCATTGCTGTTTTTGTGGTCTGTGGACTGATTCACTCAGAGACCTGCAGAGAAACGTTTCTGTACCTAGATTTTGAGGATTGATGGACTGTCATCCTGAGAAGGAATGAAGCAGTGTGGCTTCTGCCCCTTTGACCACATGCAGAGCCCTTGTAGCATTTTTTCTGGGTGTAAAACGTATTTTTCTGGATTTTTTGTGCCCTTCCATTGCACATGTGTAACCCTGGCAATTTGAACGTACGCATTCCTTCTTTATTCTACTTTCATCAATTAATGCCAGCATCTACTTGATTATCCACTTTACTTGTACTTACTTTGAATACATTGTACATCGTGATTCTTTCTGACTTGAAGACAGATCACAACTCCAAATGCACACAAGCATCGGGCTCTGTGGAGGCTGTACAGTGCTCCCTCACTGATCGTGGAAGTTACATTCCAGATACCTCTACCATACGTGAAAATCAGCGAAGTAGCAATGTCCTATTTATTTTAGTATTGAAATATTTTAAGGGTTTACAAACCCTTCATACACTGTTATAAAACCTTCCAAAACTTTTAAAAACACTTCTAATGTTCTTAGCCATTTTATAAATTCACAAACCTACGTAATTTTAACAATGTAAGTATACTGTATGGTACTGAAAAAACCTGCAACTTAGTGAAAAACCAGTTATAAATAATTTAGGTTAGGGCTGGGGAGATAGCTTGGCAATCTAAGCACCTGCATGGCAAGTTCAAGGACCCAGGTTTGATCCTTCATAGGCATTGTCTGCTGGCCCTGAGCCCAGCCAGGCACTGAATCCAGGCATGCTGGGGCATGCCTGTAATCCTACCTCTTGGGAGGTTGAAACAGGAGGATCACTGTGAGTTGGAGCTATATAGAGAGACCCTGCACCAAGTCAAATAAATAAATAAATAATAACTTAATATTTTTGAAAACCCGTGAAAGAGCAAGTCCATGAAAATTGGGCAGTGAAATAGTGAGAGAGTACTCTATTCTGTTCTGTTACAATATGAGCCTGGGTTCAAAACATCATCACCAAATCTTTAGCTTATAATGGAGTCATCTGCCAAATACAGGGATCTTAGTACATGCAATGGTAGTCAAAAGCAACATAATTTCAACACTACTTCTCACAAAATACCAACACTGGTACAGGAAACATGACATCTTTCCCGTTCTTCAAAAGGTAAATCTAAAAAAAATCAGATTAAGCTGTAAGTAGCCACTTTCCATAAGAGACTGAGTAATGGCTCTTACATGATTTTTAGTAAAATTGGGAAGATGAAGCAAAAATGTTTGTTTGATTAAATTTCTTATTTCACTTGTTTCCTTTAAATTTTTCAATCTATTAAAAAAACTAAAAATATAACAAATATCTCTGTCCCTGAAAATAGGAATGAACCGTAACTCTGTACTAATGTCAGAGAAAATGCTTGTTCTAATACATGCATTAGTGTTGAAATCACCTTTAATGCTGTGCAGAGCAATTTTTCTCTCATTTTTCCAAAGGAAAATTTTATTTTTTATAATAGTTGAGTAAATTGTTTTTCAGTGATTTATATTATTTTGTTAGGTTATTTGTAAATAACATATATACTGAAGTAATCTGTGTGTTGTTTAGTATAATTAATTTCATTTATATATTAATTTGTTGTGGATATGTCATATATCAGTACTCTTTTTTTAAAATTATTTTACTTATTTACTTGGTCCAGGGTCTCACTCCACAACTCTGAGTCATAGTGACCTAGTGTCTCAGCTTCCCCAGTGCTGGGATTACAAGTGTGCACCACTACGCCTGTTTTGGTGACATGCAGTGCTGGGAATTGAACCTGGGTCCCTGTGCTTGTCAGGGAAGCACTTAGACAACCAAACTATCTCTCCAGTCCCATATAAACACATTTTAATTAAAAATTGAAATATATATATCACATTTTGTGCTTTATAGTAGTATAATATAGTTTTATTAGTATAATTGTATCTGAATATGAAACATTTTGAAATATAAGAACAAATACATTTGTGATAAAATAAAAATAATTACCGTTTTCAACCTTGGAGATTAAGAGGTTAAGGCATTTATGTAAGTTATCAGACAGAAAATTATGAAAATAGGACTAGTCTATGTCTTCTACATTTTTTCTCTCGTTCCACTAAGGACAGAAAATATCCAATGAAATCACAGGATAGATCTCAGAGTGATGCAAAATTATTTTAATTTTCTCTCCTTTGGGATAATGTTAAATATTGACTCATGGCTTCCTTACTTCATAATTCTATCATTATAGTAAATGCTGAGTTGATATTGTGCTTGCATAACTCTAAGATGATTTATGGAAATGGGGATTGAACTCAGGCCCTTGCGCTTACCAGGTAAGCACTTAACCTACTGAGCCATTCCTCCTGACCCTACAATTTAATTTAATAAGAAAGGGTTAATTTTGATTTCCAGACATTGAGGCCCATTCTTTCCCCAGAGTGTACCTAAGGAGTCACTCTGGAGATTGTTTTCACAGTACAAAACACTGTTTCTTCAAGCAAGTGCAGTTCAAAGAATGATACTAGAGATATACTGATTCCTCCAGCTGTTTCTCCTCAAAATGTAAGTAACATTTAACAAGTATAGGTTTTTATCTGTGCCTTTCTGAACACAAAAAACATGCAGTAGATGATATAAAGGGAGAAGAAATGACAAATCATATGACTGAGAAAAGGGTACTGTGGTTTATCACTAAACTAGGTTCTGTTCTTCTCATGTTTGAAGAATATTTCTCACTTTATAATTTATTTCATTCTTTATAAGGCAATTTCAGTTGATGAAATAATTGCACACCAATCTGTGTTTACATGTGGGCAGGCATTCATAACCTTAGATTAAATTATCAATAATTATTCTTAGGGCCGGGATGATGGCTCAGGGGAATAATACTTCCCAGGCAAGCACAAGGGCCCGAGTTCAATCTCTGCTTCTGCAAAAAAAATTATTATTATTATTATTCTTTACCAGCTACAGCCTAGTAAAACCTGAGGAAGGTACTTGATTTCCCAAAATAGAAGGTAGAAGGTAATCATTTATAGTGAATTAAACTCTGTGTGTTGGGCACAATTTGTAAAGATATCAGAGTATTTACATAGTGTAAGTGTTAGGATTTAATACCTAATAACACTGTTAATGACTACTTGATAAGTGGAGAATGAGTTTTATTATAGATTTTTACTTCACTATATTTGAAAGACGAGTGTAGCCAGTACTGAACTCTAAGGTAGATTTAAACATAAATCTACGGTACTGGCTATACTAAGAAATATTTTGCTTCAGGTATGCCTTGAAAAAAATTCCTTCATTGAAAACATTTATTAGGTTCACTCTATGAGTGAAGAATCTTAGTTCAGAGAAACAAAATTATTTTTTTTCCATCACACCATCCTGAAAAAGTATTCTATGTCAATGAGCAACAGAGCTTGGATTTAATCCTAGTGCTTGTTTCTAATTAGTATCATTTATATGCACAAAGATTTGTTAAGTTAATTAAACCTGCCACAAAGAAGACAATCTTATTGTAGATACAGATCCACAACAATCTCTGTGTTCTTTAATACAAGCACCACTTCTTGCATATAGTTATTCCTGCTCAAATTAGGGAGTCTTCAAAGTAGTTATTATTTCCTTTTTAGAATTCCTCTTTAGTTTCTACATGTACTAGTTTATTTTCTATGGACCAATTATTGTAATCAAATTTGCTGTCTCATTCCTTCACCTACTAGAAAATTTGTTCTAAAGAATTTGGCCAAGAAGCAAACTGCAGCCTAGCCTTCCAAAACTCTCAAGACACACAAGCATGCTCATGCTCATACGAGTGTGGAAGAAAAAGAGCTCTGCATCACTGTGTGCTTGGTTTTATTAGAGGATATATCCCAACAAAATTTTGAAATAATAGTTAAATGAAAGCTTTAGTATCAAAGAGCAGTATATACAGATTAGCCCACTTTTCCAGCCACCTTGATATCTTGCACATTAATGCTTTAGGGTGAGCATGAATATAAATCTGTGTTTTACTTATTGCCAACAGGAACACTGGAAAATGCAGAAGCCTATCATCAGGTCAGAAATGAAGTGGGATATGTACACTCCTTCATAAGCACAGTATAAATTCATCATCCTAATGTTATGCTTTGGAACATCAACAATGTTTTTATAAGCTCACTTATTCAAGGCTTGTTTCATAATACATCACTGTACACAGGTGGAATATTTCAGAGAGGGCTGCATCATGAAGACTATCAATATCAACAGATTAATCTATTGATACATTTATAGCTTGATGGGCTATTGGGAAGTGGCATAAACTCCAAGAGGTAGGACCTGATTGAAGTAAGCAGTAACATGGGGCACACTATTGTCTCTACTTCCTAGCTGCCATGAAGTGAATAACTTCACTCCACTGTTTCTTCCTATACCATTATATTCTGCCCCAT
Organism: Tympanoctomys barrerae; assembly: GCA_002564285.1. NCBI lineage: Eukaryota > Metazoa > Chordata > Mammalia > Rodentia > Octodontidae > Tympanoctomys > Tympanoctomys barrerae. The sequence goes on along the minus strand of NDGN011489499.1, from coordinate 9,039 downwards.
CACCAGCGTAATAGCAGCAGAGCCTGCTGAGAATGGATTAAGAACTCTGGAACTGTGAACTGAAATAAATAACTTTTCCCTTGAAGTTGATTTATCTCAGGTATGTTTTGAAAGTGATCAAAAGCTGGCTAAATCTCAAGTCTTATTGCGGCTGCATTATTAGCATCTCAAGGTCGCATGCTCATCTGGTTTTCAGACCAATGAAAATGAAAGATTAGGAAAAACTTATGACTAGGAAATGGTTCAGGGAAGTTAAACCTGAGATCCCTACAAATTTTCGAAATTGTTTTGAAAATTTCCAGTGTGCTTAGCAGTTCTTTTGAAAACTGAATTTTATTTGCTCAGCACAGACGTGAGATATTTGTACAATCACAATATCTGTTCTGTTTAAAATGTCTCCAATTCTTTGTCCATAAAGTCTAAAGTGAAAATTAAACAAGTCTTCCATATGATTTAACTTCAGGAGATTTTTGTGCATCTAAACTACCAATGAAATAATGTGTCTTAACAATATTTTATTACCTTGGTGTTACAGATGCTAATACTAACTTTCAACAGCTAAGTTCACTGGAAAAGGAATTTTGTCTGGTTCGTCTTTTCCAATCAATGGTAGCATAGAATGTGAAAAGTATGTGTTAGTCAAATGTGGGTTGAACTGAAATATGAAATTTAATTGAATAGATGTGGTTAAGTGTATTAAATTTGAGCCCACAATTATCATCAGTGTTTATGTACTTTTAATCCTCTATGATACAGCTATTTACGTAACTATGATAACAGTTTGTCTGATTTCTTCATTTTTTTCTGCACATTAAACAAAATTTAAATCACTCAATGAATGAGTGGCTTTTGGTCCAATATTTCCTTGTATAAAGAGAACAAAGAAAGATGGCCTCACTTAACACCACCCTACATCATCCTCACTCATTCCTTCTGCTTGGGATCCCTGGACTGGAGCGCATGCATCTCTGGATTGGTTTTCCTTTCTTTGCTGTGTTTCTGATAGCTGCACTTGGAAAACTATGCATCCTTTATGTGATTCAGACTGAATGCACTCTCCATCAGCCCATGTTCTACTTCCTGGCCATTTTGTCATCTATTGACCTGGGTCTGTCCACATCTACCATTCCTAAAATGCTTAGCATCTTTTGGCTCAATCTGAGAGAAATACCTTTTGAAGGATGTCTCATCCAGATGTTCTTCATCCACCTGTGCACTAGCATGGAATCTGCTGTGCTGGTAGCCATGGCTTATGATCACTATGTGGCCATCTGTAACCCTCTTCGTTACACATTGGTGTTGACAAACAATGTTGTAATTGTCATTGCGACCCCTGTCTTTTGCCATCCCCTTTGTTCTACTTATCCTAAGATTACCATTTTGTGGGCATCAAATCATTCCACACACTTATTGTGAGCATATGGGCATTGCCCGCCTGGCTTGTGCCAGTATCAAGGTGAATATGATCTATGGCTTATGTGACACCTCTATTCTGGTATGTGACATCATAGCCATTGTCATTTCTTATGTCCAGATCCTTCATGCTGTATTTCAACTCTCTTCTCAGGAAGCCCGTCTCAAAGCACTCAGCACCTGTGGATCTCATGTCTGTGTCATGTTGATGTTCTACACTCCTGCGTTTTTCTCCTTCATGACTCACAGATTTGGCCAGAATGTACTGCGATACATTCACACCCTTCTTGCCAATTTTTATGTAGTTATTCCATCTGCTCTGAACCCTGTAATTTATGGTGTGAGAACCAAACAGATTAGAGAACAAGTGTTGAAAATGTTTTCAAAGGAATAAAACAGAGATTTATTATTTATAAACAATTATATTTTGGAAAAGAGTGACAAAAATTTGGTAGAGATGTTGAAAGTGTGCCAGCCTGTTTTAAAGGATGATGTTCAATAGCTTTTCTGGAGACTGCTTAAACTTTTCAAACTAAGAAAAGGAAAGTTAAGTTCATTTGATGTATTTAAATAAAGCATTCTTTGGTGTTGCACTGTTTATAAATTTTTCTGATTTCTAATATGAGAAAAATCAACACTTTGTACTACTTCCATTTTGACCGCACATTTTCAGTATGAGTAACTTTAAACAAAACGAAGAAGAAAGTAAATCCACAGAAAAATATAACAACTTCCATATCTTAACCTTAAGCCAACATGGCAGATTTCTTGATTAGATTTGTATTAAGATGATTAGGCCTGTAGTGTTTTCCATATGCCTAGATCCACTATTGAAAATGTCATTCTTTTAAAAAAATATTTATTTATTTGGAACAGGGTCTCACTATGCAGCTTGGACTCATACTGATCCTCCTGTCTCAGACTCCCTAGTGCTGGGATTATAGGCATGTTCTGCCACCATTCTCAGTTTTGGGAATGGCATGGTGTGTGGTACTGGGGATCAAATATTAATCATTATGCTTGGCAAACAGGCACTTAGACTGCTGAGCTGCCTCCCTGGCCCAATAATTTACTTGACTATGCTCATTAATGTCAAATATCTGAAAGTGATACTGTGAGTGTGATTATTACATGTAAATGTTTCTACCAGGAACAAAATTTACAAAATCTTGACAAGTTAAGTACATTTTTTGTCTTTTCCACTTTAAAATTGTGTTATGTTGTTCCTTTGATCCATAAATACATAGTAGTGGTGGTAAACCTATGGTGCATGTGTCATAGCAGGCTATTTGGTATCAAAAGCTCTAAAAGGTTTACTATTACTGATCTATAGACTCAATTCAAAATTACCGACACATTCTTGGAAATAATCTAGTCTTTCAGATCTTTCTTTCTTTCTTTCTTTCTTTCTTTCTTTCTTTCTTTCTTTCTTTCTTTTTACCATTTCAAGTGGAATCTTACTTTTATTGAGTGAAGAAAACCCAAAGATATTCCAGGACCTATGTGGGCTTTTGTTCATTTTAATAAGACTGTAGATATACAAGGTCAATCAGTGTTGTCAAGGTCCATGTGATATGGCTAACAATATGTGTGGAAAGGGTTCAAGTAAAAATATGCTTGTGAAATCTCACAGAGTCCTCATTTTGTAGTAATAGCTTCATCATCAAATTTTTGAAGTTTTTATATTGCAAGTATAAAGCTTAAAAATACTGGCTTCAGAGTTCTCTTTTTGTATATTTTATGTCACTTATCTTGGCAGTATATGCTTATAAAAATCTATTTGTGGCTATTTCAATAAAAAATATGATGTTGAAACTTCTTAGCAGGAATTTGTATGAGTTAGCATTGTGTCCTGAACTTGAAAATGTTTTAGGAAGACCTATTATGATACTGTAATTATAGATACAGGAGTTTTTCTGAACTCATGCTGTGAAAATGAATTCAACTCCTATCTGTCGATTTAACCTAAGAAATAGATGATAATTTTGTTCTGTAAATTCCTTCCAGAATAACTTGGAAATTATTAATTCTGTCTTCATGTTTTGGCTAGTTTTTGTAGATTTGCTATTTAGTCTTTGAATATGTGGTTTGATTTGCCAGCATCATCTGTGTTTTTAGCTCTCTGTTAGGCTCCTGATGAAGCTTTGTCTTTCTTGAAAGGCATATGACTATTCAGGTCATCCATATATTATTGTTGCTGCAAAAGTCTACAGTGAATGGATCACAAACTTCAGATTTCTACGCGTTAGCTTACGTGTAATGTATGGAATGGGTAGTCAGCAGTTTTCTCAGTGTCACACTCACAGCTAGCTTTAGGACGTCCCTTTGTTCCTAGGCTACAGTAAGCCCTGTCCCCATAGTCGCAAGACTCTCATTCCAGAATCACGTGACTCAGCATCTATTTGTCATATGCTGCAGGATGGGAGATTACCTACCATATTTTGTGCTGGCTCAGATCCTGCCCTGTTAGGTGCTATTTCTGGATCTTAGGTCTAAAGTACACAAAAAATTAGCAAAGAGGTAACAAAACTGAATCATAACTTTGAACAAATGGACTTAGAGGACATACACAGAGTGTTCCAACTAACATCATCAAAATACACATTCTTTACAGCTGCACGGTCTCTAAAATAGACCACACAATAATCCACAGATCATGCTTAAGTAAATGCAAGAAAATAGAAATTATTCCATGCATATTATATGATCCAAGTGCAATGAAACTAGAAATTAATGACAAAACAAACCACCCAAACCCCAAAGATACATGGAAGTTTAATAACATCCACCTTAGCAACCAATGGCTTATAGATGAAACTAAATAAAAAATTAAACAATTTCTACAATCCAATGAAAATTAAAGCACAATTTACTGGAACTGGTGGGATGCAATGAAAACAGTTCTCAAATGGAAATATATAGTGGTGAATTCACATGTTAAGACAACAGAACAAGAACAAATAAATACTCTAATGCTGTACCTTAAGCTTTTAGAAAAAGAAGACCAATAGAAGCCCAAAGCCCCAAAACAGAAGAAAGTTATAAAGATTAGAGCAGAAATTAATGCAATTGAGACAAAGAAACAATACAAAGAATTAATGAATAAAAGAGCTTTTTCTTTGAAAGTTTAAATAAAACCGATAAATCAGTAGCTGACCTCATCAAAAAGAGGTAGAAAAAAGCTCAAATTCAAGCAATAAGGAATGAAAAGGATGAAATTATCACTGATCTGGTAGAAATTCTTAAGCTCATTAGCTATTCTGAAAATCTTTACTCTCACAGAATTGAAGACACAAGAATCGGACAGATCCCTAGATAGGTATAAATTACCAAAACTGAATCAAAAAAATGTAAAATATATATCACAATATATCACAATATATAGCACAATGTCAGCAAATCAAATAGAAAATGTAATAAAAATTTACCACCAAAGTAATGCCCAGGTCCTGATGAATTCACAGCTGAGTTCTACAAGACATTTAGAGATGTACTCCTTATAGTCCTCAGACTTCAAAGAAATTGAAAAGGAAGCAATACACCAAAAAACATTCCTGGAGGTCAGTATTATACTCATACCAACACCAGAGAAAGACTCGACAAAAAAGAGAATTACAGGCCAATCTCCCTCATTAACAAACATGTAAATTTCCTGAATGTAGTACTAGGAAATAGAAAACAGCAAGTCATCAAGAAGTTATATACCATGATCAGGGAGGACTCATTACAAGGATACAAGGATGGTTCAACTACACAAATATATAAATGTAACACGCTATAAATAGAGCCAAAACCAAAAGCCACATGATCATCTCTATTGATACAGAAATAGCTTTTGACAAAACCCACCTCTCAATCATGATCAAAATCATAGAAAATTAGAATAGATGCCTTGTACCTCAATCTGATAAAAGCCAACTATGACAATCCAATAACCAACAAAATTCTAAATGAACAAAAACTAAAAGCTTTTACTCTCAAATTAGGTACAATACAAAGATGTTCACGTTCACCACTCCTATTCAATATAGGTCTGAAAACATTAGCCAGGGCCATTAGACAAGAGAGAGAAATAAAAGTTAAAAGAATAAGGAAACAAGAAGTGAAGCTATCATTGTCTTGAGACAACATGATACTGTACATGAAAGACTAAAAAGCTCCACCAGAAAGCTCCTAGAATTAATAAACAAATTGAGTAGCATAACAGGATATAAATTCAACACCCAAAAATCAGTATAATGCTTCTACACAAATAAGAAACTCACTTAGTGAGAAATTAGAGAAACAATACCCTTTCTAATAGCATCCAAAACAATGAAATACTTAAGAATTAATCTAATGAAGGAAGTAAAAGATCTATTCAATAAAAAGTATAGTACTCTGAAAAAAGAGATTAACGAGAGTTTCAGAAAATGGAAAGATATTCCTTGCTCATGGATAGAAAGAACCACGTTTGTAAAAATGGCCATACTCCTCAACGTCTTATACAGATTTAATCCCATCCCTATCAAAATACCATAAATGTACCTCACAGATCTAGATAAAACAGTCCCAAAATTTATTTGGAACAAGAAAAGACATAGAATGTCAAAGGCTTTTCTTGGCAAGGAAATCAAGGCAGGAAACATTACAATCCATGATTGAAATTATACTACAAAACCACTATGATTAAATCAGCACAGTATTAGCAGAAACACAGAATGGAGTATGAATAAACAGATTAGAATATGTAAATACAATTGCAAACACATTCAGCCTCCTTTTTTTTTTTTTTACAAAGGAGCCAACCATGTTCACTGGAAGAAAGATAGCATCTTTAACATATGGTGCTGGAAACAGTCCCTCTCAGCATGCTAAAAACTAAAACTAGACACAAGTTTATCATCATGCACTAAACTAACATAAAAACGGATTAAAGCTTTAAACCTTGAAAATGAAACACTAAATCTACAGGAAGAGAAAGTAGGTGGACATCTTGAAAAAACAGGGTAAGCAGAGTTTATAAATAAAAATCCAAGTAAAAAGATTCTTCAAAGAATCAAAAACTGGGATCTCATTTTATTGAGAAGTTTCTGTACAACAAAAGAAATCAGCAACAGACTGAAAAGACAACCCATGAATTGGGAAAAATTCTTAGCCTACAAACACTCAGACAAAGAACTTTTATGTAGAATATATAGAGAACTAAAAAAAAAAAATAAGGCCTCAAAAATTCAAAGACCCAATCCAAAAATTGGCATCTGAGATGAGCACACACTTATCAGAGGAATAAATACTATTGGCAAATAAATACATGAAAAAATCCTCCTCGGTATTGGTCTTCAGGAAATGCAAACTAAATAGTGAAATGAAACTCACATTAGGTATAAATAAATCAACTAATAACAAATACTGGAAAGGCTTTGGTGGAAAAGTAACCCTTTTCCTCTGTTGGTGGGAAAGTAGACTAATGCAACCACTTTAAAAATCAGTATGGAGCCTCCTCTAGAAACTAGGACTGAAAATCTCATTTAACCCAGATTTTCCCCTTAGGGGTACTTTTTGAAAAGAAATGAAAACATCATAGCACAGTGATATATATATCCATGTTTATAGCAGTTTAATTTGTCATAATGAGATGTTGGAAACAACCAAAATGGCTATCATCTAAGGAATGGATTAAAAATGATGTGGTTTTACTCAGCTATAAAGAAAGACAAACTTGGGCTTTTTATAGGTAAATGGATGCAACTAGTTGCTATACTCATAAGTGAAATAAATCAGACCCAAATGTGTAAACATCAGCTGTCCCTAGTGTAAGAACTGAACAAAGAAATAAAATCTGAAATTTATAATAGATATAGTATAATGGAAAGAAACCAAACATAAAGAATAAATAACAAGATTAGGGAAAGGTGGGAAGATGGGAAGAAAAGAAAGGGGAAAATCATGAAGTATATATACAGGATAGCTGAGATGAGTGTACTACTAATTTCCAGTTTTTTGAAATTAATAATTAATGTTTAAAATTTTCACTTTGACTAATTATATATACTAATATCTGTAATCTGAACAACTGCATGGAAGAGTACAAGATGCAATACAAAAGCCATGTATCTCTTCATTTTCTTCTAAATGTTTACTGTTCCTAGTGTCTTATCAATTATTATACTATCTTTAAAATAAATGTAAAAAATAAAAAGTATAAGAAAAGTATTAAGTTTTATACAGATCAAGAGTTACTTACTGTTCAATTCTTTGTCCAATCTTTCCTACCTACATCTGTTAATCTGAGCGAGGGTTTTGATGATAAAAATATATAACATAGCAATCATTGTTAATTTGCTACTCTTGTTTTGAAAATATTTGCCAAATATAAAAATTAAAATATCACTTGCGTCTTGTCAGATCATAGTGGAATAAAATATAGTAATCAACAGAAAATAAAACTAAAGAAACTATACAAGCACACAAAAATGGAATATCACACTTTAGATTGTCAGCATGCCTTTGAAGCAAATGGAGCAAATTGAGGAAAATTCTAGATTCAGATGAAAGTGAAAGTTCATCATAGCAGAATCTGCGGTGTATAGTGATAGAAGATTTGAGAACAAAGTATTTAGTCAAAGTGCCTAAATTAAAACTCTCAGAGACATCAAATAAATAGCCTCAAACCATTAAGAAAATAAGAAAAAAGTAAACTCAAAGCTTATATAAGAAAATAAATGATAAAGAATGGAACAGAAATACATGAGAGAGAGATTAAGTGAAAGGCCACAAAATTTAAAAGGAGCATAAGTTTGTTCTTTGAAAGATAACAATGACAAATCCTTAGGCAAACTAACTAAAAAGAAGACTGAAATTAATACAATTAGAGGTCAGAACAGAGATATTATAACAGAAAGAATTATAATCCAAAGGATCATTTAGGACTATTTAAAAATATTATATGCCAATAATTTGAAATGAGAAGAAATGGACAAATTTCTAGATGCATATGCTTTACTAAAATTGAACTAATTTCATGTAAAAAGCTTAACTACAGATTTAAGCAGTAATGAAAAATTTCCTCAGGTGGAGGTCAAACAGGGCCCGGTAGAATTATAAGTACATTTTTCATTTTTTAAAAATATAAAATAATGAAGAAAAAAAGAGTATTAGAAACAAAACAAAATTTCACTGAACAAACTTATGGGAATTCCATAATAATTGCTGTAGTGCATGACTCTATCTTCAAATTAGTTCCTCTGGTTACAAGATATAAACATGCAGTTTAAAGAAAAATATGAAGCAAAACAATAACAAAAATGTCAGAAATTCAAAAGAATAAAAAGAAAAAATATCTAAGCATTGGCAACTCCTTTCAAAGGACCAGCAGAAATCAACAATACAATTATCCAAACTATTCTGCATGTATACCTAAATATATCTTTTTGCATTCTTTCATTTGTCCTTTTCCTCATTCAAGTTTTTCTTTCCCATTGAGCAAATTATTTCCTTTTTACAGTACATATTGTTCCATTCAAGCTTTATTTTTTTCCATAATTTTATTGAGAAACAAACAGCAATGAGACAGTTTAAAAACAAATTGATAAGACAGTTTCAATAATTAACACATTACATACATTCTTCCTAGTGGTTAATTGC